>PVJA010048212.1:0-14214 GCA_004027025.1 Myocastor coypus | reverse complement strand
TTTTGAGACAGGGTCTCACTGTGCAGTTCAGGCTGGCCTTGAGCTCACTTTTGTAGCCCAGGCTGGTCTCGAACTTGCACTGATTCTCCTGCCTCAGCCTCCCGAGTGCTGGGATTACAGGCGTGCGCCACCACGCCCGGCTTAAGGTTGTAAGTTTTGCTGAGTTTGCTGAGTTCAACATTCCCAGGGATGACCACAGTCCTTCTTTTCCTGAAGCATCAGGCTCTTTAATATCAGGGGCCACTCAAGGTGTGCCATTTAACACCCATTCCCAAGGACACCTTGTAGATTATTAGCAGTAGCCCCAGGGGAAATAAAGGGTGACACCATTAGCTCACAATAGGGTGATACTAACTGAAAACAACACCATGTACATTTCTCAGGAGATGTCAAGAGGCCCAAGAACATACTGGTCTAAATTAGTTGGGGAACTCCACCAGCTGTCAGTTACGTGCCACAGCAGGAAGGGGAGTTCATCTGGGAGCAACCCAGACAGGATGGCTCCGTCCTCCCACACCTGCCATCTTGCTTACTTGTTACACTCTTCTATATGAAGCTGATCATAACAAACTTCCACAGCAAACCTTGTTGAAAACTTAATACAAAAAAGGCCCCCCAAAATGCCATAGGATTGTCCTGCTACAATTCTGTATATGATTAGATTCCTAAATTTCTGTGTAAAAATTTTATTCACATTCTATAGGGATTTAAAGTTTAAAATATCAATGATTGCTGGAAAATACCTGCTCCATGTTATGTCTAAGGCATTCGATATTCAGGCAGATAGTGATGTTAAGCTCAAGTGCCTACACTATAGGGTAATAGTACCACTAAGCTTTTCTTCTGGATGGTTAACAACGTAAGTTTGCAGACCAAAAAATAAGAAAAGAAGATGGGCTACAACGATAGCCATTATTTTGCCCCTAGCCCTCCAAGGTCAGTGAGGACTCAGACTATAAGAGAAGCTGTACTGTAACATCCAATAACTCAGTGGTGTCCCAAATTTTCTGTTCAAGGAGATGAGGGGGCCACAGAAGAAAGGGATCAACATTGCATAATGTGCTAGAGAGAAAACATTCTTTCAGGCTTTCACAAAGAGCAAATTGGTCAAGCAATGGCCGTGACTCATCTAGATGGCTGACACTGACAAAAGCTCTACAAACCTCTGTACATGGTTTCAGGGTAAATCCTGAGTGGTTCTGACTGACCTTGTCAGATACAAGTTATGCTTTTTGTTATATAGGTCTTGCTTTAACTTGGCCTTAACCATCCAGCAGCAAAGTCCAACCACTGGGTATAAAAAGTAAAGCCATATTAATATGCTGAGCTGCAAAAGGCTCAAGTCAACAACTTCTGGCATTGCCAGTCCTGCTGATAACCTACTACTACTATGGACTATTGGACTACATTGGGTTATTTTGATTAATTCATGCACCTACAATATTTGAGTGGCAGTGAAACACCCATCTCTGACAAAACTGCACAAGAGGGATATAAAAGAAGGACCATTTTGTAGTAGAAAAAAATAGGATAGATATATAGCTACTTTCTCTTAGTTCCATGAGAAGATTTGTACTAATTGTGCATAGACAAGATATCATGTCTGCATCATGTACTCTGAATAACTACTATGAAGACAATAATATGCAATGTACTAATTATTGTAGCTATCCTACTAACCTGTTTTGAAACTGTCTCATTGCTATTTCTTTCTCATTAAAATTAGTAAAATTAAAAAAACTAAAAAATTTAAAAAATTAAAATGAAGTTTGCAATAGCAATGAAAGTGAAGTATTTTAAAAACAAATTCAAAATGTTTGAAAGAATTAAAATAATAAAAAAAGAAAAGAGGCCCCAAGTGTGGCCCTTTCCCATTCCCTCAACTCTGGGCTTGCCCACATGCTCTGACCAACAGCAGAGGTTAGTGTTAAGAGAACACTGCCCTGGCTTCCTCCAAACCTACCCTTGAAGAGAACTAGTCGTTTATACCTCTGGCCTCAAGGAGCCCAAAGTCGAGCGACAGGAGGAGGGGACCAGTCACAGGCCACTTTCCAGCTGTCCTGCAGATGTGCCAGCCACAACATGGAGATTGCATTTGATCATTCCACTTAGTCCAGCCGGTGGCCAAAGTCATTCACTGACCCCAGTCTGGCACATGGTGCAGACGCTTGGCTCTCAGCTGAGCCCTGCCTGAATTGCTGACCCAACCACTGCACAGTACAACTAAGTGAATGGCATGCTAAAAAAAAGTCAGAGAATCTATTCTTTTCTTGCTGAGGATAAGCAATAAGTAAATATTAAAAAGTTTTTTTTTTTTTTTTTTTTAAAGATGAGTGGCAGCACCCAACTGGACTGCTTAGGATATACTTTTTTTCTTCCCCCCAACCCCAGTGACACTATCCCAATCATGAAACTTGTGTGTGCTTTCCCAAGAGGAAGGAGCCCCCTCCTGCAGCATTTTGTGTGTGGGAGTTCCACACATAAAACGATTTTATCTTTCTACCATTATCACATAAACAGAGAGACAAGAATAGACCTTTCATGGAACAAGGCTCTCATCAAAGAAAAGACCTTCCTCAGAAGGCACCCTGGATTTGCCGTTACCTTTCTGTGCAATTAGACAAAACTCTTCTTGCAGCTTTGTATAATCTGTTGAACTTTCCAGAGGGTCAGTGAGGTGGCTCGGGGGAGTCTGAAATTCTATATCTGCACAAAGGTTGGGGTTGGAGGAATGCAGGCGAACGGGTGACATGGTGGCGCTGAAAGGGACCTGAAAGGGGAAACACAAATTATTAAAGAGCGACAGTGCACTGATCCACCTTCTCCTACACAGAAGAGATCCCCCCTATTCTTTAAGAGAAAAGATTCCTCTCTGGTGACATGTGCGTAGAGGCCCAGTCCTCATTTATTTTGCAAGTAGGGGGTGCTGAGAAAAGTGTCTCGTTTGCCACAGCTGATTTAGACTGTCCTGGACTCACTGGTTTGCCTCTGTCGCCCAGAGGTGACTGTAAAATAACAGGAAGAAAAGGCATGATTTGCTTCTACTTTGAACCCACACTTGTCCATAAAAAAAAAAAAATCACCGACAGAATGCTTTGGTCTAGACTGTGATATGGGTGACCTTCTCTTACAAAGTTGGAGCACTTACGTCCCAGAACTGTCTGATGCTCACCTTTCTCTGAGGATGGAGCAGGATCTTACTAAACATGTAAATATTTGAGAAATGGTACACAGAAAGATCCACTTGCTTCCTATCCGTTCCATAAAATACAAATTAAATTTAATAAGAAATAAAAGAATAGCCTAAGGAGACAATTATTTTGGAAATAAATTTACTAAAATATATATTAGTACACAGTATATATACTACATAAATCATTGTAATTTTTCTTTTTTTCCTTCCTTCCTTCCTCCCTCCCTCCCTCCCTCCCTCTCTCTCTCTCTCTCTTTCTGTCTTTCTTTCTTTCTTTCTTTCTTAGTTTCTTTCTTTCTCTTTTTCCCTTTTTCCCTTTGGAACTGACCAGTGGTGAAAAGCAAAATATAGAAAATGGCTAAAGGTACTTTCTAGTCAGTCTAAAGCTGTCTCTGGACTAGGCCTGTAATAGATGGAGCAAAAGAATCTTTTCCTCCTTTCCTCTTCAAGAAGGTTCTATGTCAGCATTATAAACACGAAGGGTCAAGCATTCTTAGAAAAAATGAAAGTCAGGTTACCTGTAACTTCTCCCTAACTGGTATAACATTTCAGTTGTCTTCAAGAACTGTAGTCTGGACTCTACCCCTAGCTAAATTTGGTCTAACTCAGGGGCTAATCTCCATACCCTATCTCACAGAAACATGCTGGAGGAAGAAGGAAACAATATCTTGGTTCTTTGGTCCTATATATACGAAACGCTCAACTTTTTCTCCTTTTTTTTTTTTTTTTGCTTTGTATTTCCTAACATTTGGTGAGAGTGGAAGAGGGTGCTGTCTCTTTCTGAGGAGACAGAGGAAGCAGAACTAAAAAAACTTAGCCTTAGATATAACTGAAGGGTACCTGAGCCTAGACAGAGGCCCTCCTGATACAGCTCTGTCCTTGTAGAAAGTTATTTATTCAAAAATATTTCCAAGGCTTCCTGGGAAAAAAGTGAGTGCGACGTTTCCCTCCGAAATGCAGCTAAGCATGTTAACATGTATTGTCCAAAGCATCTGGCATCTGGAGTTATCAAGTCACTCCATCCTCTATGGGAACCCTGACTACATCTGACTGAGCTTGCAAGCTCAAACCTTTTGCCCCTTCCAGATTTTAAACAGACATGGCAAGTAAGTTATCTGAGAAAACAGACTGAGGCTCAGGGGGTGCGATGTCTGAGGATAGACAGAGGAAATTTAACTATTGTGATGTGAAATCTATGATAAGCAATCAGCTCATATCCCTCCAGGAGGGAGAGAAAGCAGCGCAAGGTTAGTGGAGATGAGTTGCCCATGGGCACAGAGAGAGTCAAAGACTCAGGCAAATTAGGAAGTGTTCAGGCTTCAGGACAGGACCTTCTGATGTGACGAACCTGAGAACAGCATTAGGGAAAAAGGTTTGTGTTTGGTGAGGGGGATGTAAGCACTGAGAAACACAGAGGGCTCGGGGTGCACCAAGGAGCCTTCAGTTATCCAGAGGCACAGCTGACTCGGGAGTGTCCTGTGTGGGTTTGTGGGAAGTCATGAGGGTGAAGGAGAGGCTGCAGAAGAGCCCTTGAGTGGACAGTGAACACCCACAGCCCAGTGAGGACCTCCACCTGACCCCGATTTGACAACGCCCTCTCTACTCACTGTGGTAACAAGATGCTATGGAGAAACACGTAAGTCACAAATGTCTATGTTGAACATAATGGAGGCTTTATCTGACTATTTAACCAGTAAAAGTTGTTTTGTAGATTCCTCACAGGGCAAAGGACTTGATCCATTCAAACTGCCATGGGACAGTACCCCGGGAAACTGAAAACTAATGTTTATATGCTTCTGACTAAAGGTGTTAATATTGATATGTCTCTTGTTCACAGAAGTGTTTCTAATGGGTCATTTTAATTGAGAAATTAAAAAAATATAATTGAGAACACAGATTAGGATGCATTAATCTACCCAGCTGAATATTTCTTCAGCCTGAGGACTTATTTACTCAAGTTTTCATTTATCAATTTATTTTTTATTACAGTCGGCTCAGCCTGCCTGGGGGTGGGGCTGGCACAGCATGTGGTGCTGGGGATTGAACCGCACGCAGTTCCTATGGCTGCCTAAGCTTTCCTAAGCAAGCACTATAGTCTGCTGAGCCATCTCAGTGGCCCACATTTATCAATTTGAATAGTACATGATTAAAAATTTAAACGGTAGCTAGTTTCTCTGTCAGTTATCATTGGAGTAGGAGCTGCCAACAGCTCTCCAGGTTGATACTTGGGAATGCTTCATGCTTTTATTTTACTCAGGAAATAAGTCCAAGGCTTTCTTGAAATCATATATTTGACAAGGGAATCTGACCTCGGCATATTCTGGGACCCATAACTGGTCTAGAGTGAGGACGTTAACACTTGCCTATGAAGAAGTGAAAGAGAAGTCAACTAAGAGTGGAAATGTTGGCTCCAAACATTTTAGCCATAGAGAACATGAAAGAAAGCACAGGGGCTAGGATGGATCTCAAGCTTCCTGGGCCTTGGCAGCAGGAGGAAGAAGTTCCTGCTCTATCATCTCTGCTTGTGTCCTGGGATCCCTGTAGAACAACTGCTGGCCCTGGGGTCCTCAGAGTTCTTCCATGAGGAGGGACCAGAGTTTCTGCCTCCAACCTCCTATTTGGTGGGTCTGGCTGATGCTTCGATGTGGCCACTCTGAGTGTTAGTGTTAGGGACCAAGGATAAACAGTAGAGAGACATTTCTTTGGCACAGTCTCATTTGCCACAGATATGAGTGGGTGAAGAGGGAAGTGACAGGGAATCTGCAAGGATTCTAGGTGAAAGGCTCTGGCAGGGAAAGAGAGGACCAGACTCAAAGTCAACCAGTCAAACCAGGAAGGAGAACCACTATGACAGAAACACGGTGAGTCCTCAACTTCAGGTCACTGGGATAGGGGGAGAGGCTGCAGAATCCAACCGATGTCTCTGAACAGCACTGTTCTTTAGGAGGGGACTTCAAAGCTATGGCTAGGTAGTTTAGAGTAACCACTGCCCTCATCTACTCCTGAAAACACCATGAACTATTATTACCAGTAGGTTTCCTCATTAGACAATCATACGTTTCAGCCTCCTCAGTGCTAGGGTTACAGGCATGTACCACCACGGCTGGCATGGCATGCTTAGGTTTCTGGGGCCAGCATGGCATGTGGTACTAGGGAGTGAGCCTGGGTACTCATGTGTGTCAGGCAGCTTCTTAGATTGCCAAACTATATCCCCAACCTACAAGTTATCTTTATAACTTCTGCAGTCACAGCTACATCGAGTTAATGACTTTTTTCTTAAAACTTTTCTGCCTTCCATTTCCAAAGGATAAACTTTTTCTATTCAAATAGGTGCTAATTCTAATTTTATTATATTCACTGTATGTGGCTGTAACTTAAACTAACACAGGAGAAAGACAATTACTTCCTGGAATGCTACCTTAGCAGTACATTATTTAAGGGAACTGCTTCCATAAAATGAATGACCCATTCTGTCTCACATTGTGATACTTTCTCTCTAATAATCATTTGGATTTCTTAATTTTTATAAATGAAAGTTATAATTAAGAATTATTTATCTGACTGTACATGTAGCTGTAAGAATTTGTCAGCATGTCTATGTCCAGGTTTATTTATATGCATTTGAAAATACATATAAGGTGCACACTGACCATGAAAACAATTTCTCAAATTTATTGGTTCAAATGTTCACAAAACTTATTTTGAGTCAGTGCCCTCATAAATTCCAAGGTAGTGGTTATCTCAATGATTAAAACCAATTTTGTTCCTTGAACAATCCCACTAAACACCTAGATATAAAGCCAAAGAAAATTACTAATCATAAAGTAGCAAGCTAATAATTTTCATACTAGTAGCCATGGTGATACAATTCAATCAACATCTCCTGTTTTTCAGCTATTCTGCTCTTAAAATATATGCTACCTTTAGCAAAGCAAGACTACTGCTTTACACATATCCGACTATTTAGGAAATATGTAAAAGCTCCAAACCCAACACCCATCATTACTATGAACTCAACAATCTGTATTTTTTTTTTTTTAATTGGTGATGGAGACTGAAGGCCTCAGCCATGCTAGGTAAGGGCTTGACCTGAGCTATACCTCCAGCAACAGTAACATATAATTTGACAAGTTCATAGTTTTGTTTTGTATTTAATACAGAATCTACAGGGTCTACAGAGTCGCAATATATAGCTCAAACTCATAGTGATCCTCCTGTTTTCAGCCTCCCAAGTGCTAGGAGACTTTCACAGTTAAGGAAATGTGTAATTGCATGATTTACTTTTACTCAGTAAAGGGTCTTGCTCTGTTTCCCAGCCTGACCTTGAGCTCCTGCGGTCAAGTGATCCTCCACCTTGGCGTTCCAACTAGCTGGAATGAGCCCTACCACACCTTACCTAGAAAAAGGTTCTTGTGTTTAGCTATCCTATGACACATTCCATGTGGACATTCACCACTTACTGTTTTATCTACCTCACTATGGTCTCTCATCTCCTTACATCCATACTGTTTTCTCTTAATGACAGAAAAACCTTTGGAAATGCATTAAATACTCTGGTTTTTCTTTCCTATACTATATTTTCATGTCAGTTCTCTTTCCAGAAAACTATGTTCCCTTGCTCAGTGTACTTTGGGTAGCCATTCAGAGAGGACATCAAATTCACCTTTTCCTATTCTCTCATTTTTTTCTTACAATCTTTCCGAGTAGTCACATCCCTACAAAAGCAAGCATGTCTACAGTAGCATGAGTTTTCTTGGGAAAACAGCAATCAGCAGAGATTTCAATAGTAATATGAAGGAAAAAAAAAAAAAAAAACCCTTAGGATTTAAGAAAATCCTCTACCACAGGGCACTGTATACGCAGTTTTGCAAAGTGGAGCTGCCGTTGAGTTTAAAGCATGTTTCCTACTGACAGTGGAAAACGCTGGACCACGTAATACTTCACGGCAAAACGAATACCCACATCCACCCCCTGCCACGCAGAGGCAGCCAGAGAGCATGCGCAAGTGATGCCCCCATGAGTGGCTACAGTGGAGGCCACTGCGCATGAGTGGTACCGTGGGAACGGAAGTTACCCTTGCGCACGGTTTCTCATTACACTTCCACTTGAGATCGAAATCCACTCACTGTGGTAGCCACTGCTGCCGCTAGCCTCTGCCGGCGCCGGGTTGTGCTGAATTGGCCTTTCGCGGGTGGCCCTTCCTGACAGTGAATGGGAGAAGAGAAGGGAACGGAGACATGGGATGGGGAGGGAGAAGGTGGGATGAGGGAGGGTGAAAAATAAGCAGACAAGGGAGAGGGAGAGTTTTTAACTTACGTTGGCTTTTCTTTAAGGAATCAAAACCAAAACCCCTTAGCACTGCAAGGGGCATTCCCGCCGTGAGGTCACTAGCCTCATTGCAGGTCACTCCAACCCTGTGCAAGGCCCTCTATGAACAGAACCCTTGCTCCAAAAGGCAGCAGAGAGTTAGTAACTGAAGAACAGCTTGTGATTTGAAGGTAAAGTAAATGTGCATACTGTTTTATTCCTGTGATAACATATGAAGTCAAATAGCGTTCAATAAATGGCAGCAAAGAAAAAAAAAAAAAAACACATTTGGCAAGAATTGATTATATAATGTGCAAATGTTAAAATGAATAATTTTCCATGAAAGCCTACTGGCCAGGCAGAATTGTTTCAAACATTTATTTCTTACTGGGAGAAAAATAAGGAGGCAAGCAGGATTCTCCAAATTCTCAATGAAACCTGTACCATAAAGCCTCTCACCAAGATTCAGTATTAGAAAGAATTCTGGCATCTTCAAGTTGAAAAATTTTCCAAGGAAAAAGCCATTATAAGATAGGAAAAAAAAAAAAAAATCAAGTTTCTCTGTACTGGAGATAATGCCTTAAAGAAAAAAATCAGGTATGAAAAACTCAAAGCAGAGGCTTCATTTAGTGATGTGAATCTGCATAAACCAGGAGAAGAATCAGAGTTCTCTCCTCTTTCCCTTCTTGTGGATAGATTTTTTTTTTTTTTTTAATGAGCGGGATTGATTTATTAAGGGAAAGAAAGCTCCTGTCCAAGAGAGGTGCAGGAGTGGGTTCCCGAGTAGGTGGTCCCCACTGGATACGTTTAACGGATTTATCTCCTAACCATTCAATTTCACCTGACAAATGCTGAGTCTTTAAGATTGTGAACAAGAATTTCATTGCCAATTAACTAAGATGCATTTTCTTAGGATTGCTTAACAGCTTGTACTGAAAAAACAGCATGAGTGCTTTCAGCCATTTAGAGTGACAGAAAAATACTGTAAAATTTTATATCTCTGATTGTCTTTGAAATTTCCAAATCATTCATAGTTCTCTTCCATCTATACAAATCTGCACACGTGTACGTCACATGCAGGTATGCAGGCACACGCACATAATCTGTTTTCACAAAAGATTTTCCATAACAAATCCCTTTGGACTTAATGTTAGCAAAAGGAAGAACCCATTTTTACTATTTTTTCTGCTCTCTAGGGATCAAGTACTTAATTCATGCTACTAGCAGCACAGGAAATCCAGCAGTGTTTTCTTCTATAACACACCTTTTTTTATTTTTATTTTTTTCCATAGCACCTTTAAAAATTGTTCCTTCCTTGCCTTCCCCTGCCTTGTAATACAGTCAAATTGTTATTACATAATAATATTGAGATTACTAATAGAGCCAGGAAGCTTAAAGTCTAGGAGACAGGAAGTCCATTTTTTTTTTTTTTTTTTTTAAGATAATACCACAGAGCATTCTAGGACAGATGTGGACTTCCTAAGTTACACAATGTACTCTTGAAGCCAACTGCTTAGTGGCATCTAGTAGAAATATAGCCATGCAGGTCCCAAATAGAACTTTCACATTTGATGTAAGAGCATAATCTAACCTATACAAAAATAAGCAATCGAATACCCAGTATATCATATGAATCATTTTCATTGTCCTGAGGTCAGTCTTTAAAACAATCTGTTCCATAATCATTTAAAAATGACAACTATGACGGAATGTTGAAAGAGCAGTTCAAAGACACAACATCAATAACCATGACCACAACCACTAGCAGCAGACCACTGGACCCTTCACAAAAGCTGCGGACACAAAAGGTGCACACAACAGAGGGAACACAGAGGGAGCTGTCCCAGCCTGAGAGGCTCCCAGGTTGTTTGCAATCACTGAACAACCATCAGGGAAAGTGAGATGGTAATGACCTTTCACCCATACTTGGCACTACTAGATGGAATCCCAACAACCAAAAAGCATTTAAAATAAGAGGGAAAAGTCTGGCTATTATAGTCGGGAGTACGCGAGAGTTAGACTTAATCTGGTAGAGTAAAACTAAATCCTGTGTCTTTCTGTAGTCCAAATATTGCTGTGTAATGATATAACTGTTGGTCTTGTTCATTGCTGGCAGAATCTCTGGCACCCAGCAGTGATGTTTACTGGAGAGACTTGGGGGAAGTTGCCATGCATAGAGAGTGAGCATCCTGAGAGCTCCTGGGAACCTGGAGCCTTAGGAAGCAGAAAAGGCCCAGCAGTCCTGCCAAATTCTGCACCATTTTAGTCCTTCATATGCTTCATTTAAGTCCCAGTAAAAGTGGACTTTCTGTAAGAGTTAACAGCTTATTGCCACGGAAGTCTGTTATTTCAATGTAAAGTTGGAACTATGCCTCTCACTTTTGAAAGGCAAAGTTTCTTTGTGCAGGGGTTTCCATTCCCTCAAAATATCTATGCAAGAATCACAATAGCCATTGTGTTACTCTTTAGAAGACAAAAATAAAGCAAAATGGTATAAATAAAAATTTTAAAGTAAACCAAAGATGTGGAGTATAAATGGAGCATATCTTCCTAGTATCTGAGCAGTTTTCTTTTTCTGAAGAGGCAAAATACTCTTGCTAACTTCTCCGAGTATTTAAAAACATAGCCTGTGACGAGGAAGGGTATTCAGAGCTGTATTCTGTTTCCTTCAGAAATGATGGAGCAAACAGGAAGCTGTAGTGTGCCTCCAGTCCGGGGCAGACAGCAAGGGGCATGGCCCTCAAACTCCCTGACAACCTACCTGCTGGAGACAGCAGCTGTGAATGGAATCTACTCACCAGAACAACTGACAAAGGCACATCAAAATAATGTCTTTTTATGAATGTGTGTATTCTTAAGATGTTAAATTTTTCTATATTACTTTACTTAACAGAATGGTTGTTTATTCATAAAATTATCCTTTTTTTCTGACCATAGGGCTCATAAATAACAAGGATACACACACACACACACACACACACACACACACACACACACGACAATCACATGCTTAAAACAAGCGAAACTGCCAAAGGCAATTTTAGGTAATTTTCTGGTTAAATTATTTGGCACATTTGTCCCTACAGTATTAATTTCATGAACAGAAAGGAAAACACACTGAACAAACAAACACAAAGACTTCTATTTATAGAATATAGACATTCTCAATTAAAAATGCATTTTTAAGTGACTATGAACATTTTTAAAAACACTGTTAGTACGTTTGTTATTTACACCTTCAGAATTACACTGCATACAATGTTATTAAAGAAGTCAGAATTAGAATTATTTTGTTATTCAGAAGAAATACAGCATATCTGAAAAGCAGTTCCTCTTAACCATTGTATTAGGATATAAATTGATATAGTAAAAAAGCCAAATCATGTCTAATTTTGACTGCATACAGCAAGAATCAATAATATGCAACTAAGATAAGAATAATAAAGCATCTTGTTTACAGATCTCAAAGGTGATTTATGACTTAAGTTTTAGGTATGTTTTGTTGCATTTCAATGCCGTAACATAAGACTACTTTAAATTTAAATTGTTTATTTCAAATAAATTTCAAGGAAGTTATCACTGGCCATTAAGACTTTAGTTCAGATTCTTCAATGGATTTCACATGCCAAATAATACTAGTTTTTGCACAATCACGTAATTTTAGAATTGAAAGGGAATTTAGAGACTAAACTTACTCTATCATTTTATAAGAGCAAATGCAGGCCCAGAAAATTCAACATAGGTACACAACATTATAACCAACACCAGAGTAGAACCCAGGCTTGTTGACTGCACGCCCATATTATTTTTCTTGATAGACTAAAAATTTGGATGGGGTGAGACTGGGAAGACAGCTCAGCGGCATAAGCGCCTGCCTGGCATGCCCAGGGTCCTGAGTTCAATCCTCTGTACTGTAAAACAAACAAACAAAAAGAAACCCAAAAGCAAGACAAAAAAAAAAAGACTTGGTTGAAGCTGGCACATAAAAGGCCCTTTTAAGATCTAGTGCACACGCATAACTGAATGTTCATTACAACCCACTAGATTTGTGGTCTAGATTTTAAAGAGGGCTTTCTATTAAAATATGTTTAAATGGTTCAAAGGCTATAATTGAGGATGAAAATGCTACTCTGCAGCAATAATGTGTATTTTTAACCATTCTTTCAAATCCTTTTCACTTAGGTTCAAGTAGGTAAATTACATAGACTTCCCACTATTTTAGACAATGTACTTCTGTTTGAAAAGCTCTGGCTTTAAAGTCGTTAAGCTATTCTCTCAGTCTAAAGTCCATGTACTGATAAAGATTAATACTCTAAAAGTATATGAAAATACGAAGGAAGGAAAAGTAAAATCTGTACCTGCAGCTGTATTTTTGTATCTTTGCTGACACTTTTTGTTCTCCAGCGTCTTGTGACCCGCTTGTCTTTCTTTGAAATATCTACACAGTTAGCCTACATTGTACAAATAGTTAAAAGCAACAAAAGATTATTAAGTTCACATGGGTAATACACATACAGACAAAGAGCAGCAAGTTAGTGTTGAATCATGTTAGAACGTTGAAGCAAACCAGTCAGGAGAGAGAGGCAGGCACCACATTAAAAGCAGAGACAAACACTAAATTAATTTTAATTATAAAATATATCTTCCTGATGTCCACCATTAAAAACAACAGGATGAGAACTCAAACATTTTTTGTACATGAAAAGACAATCCATAATTCAGAGTGTCTAAATTTGTATCTTCATGGGAAAAAAGGGGGAGAATCATGCAAGTATATATACAGGATTAGCTGAGATGATTGTAATACTAATTTCCACCAGTTTTTTGAAAGTAGCCATTAATATTTACTTTGACTAGTTCCATATGCTAATTTCTGTAATCTGAGCAACTCCATCAAAGACAACACTGAGCAACACAAAAACCACGGCTGAACACCTCTCCCTTATTCTTCTAAATGTGTGCTGTTTCTAATGTCTTATCAATTAATATTACATTCTCTTTAAAATGAACTCAAAAATAAAAAGTAAAAAGGATAAGAAAAAAATTAAGGTTTACTGAAAGTAAATGTTGTTGTTGAATTATTTGACCAATCTTACGTATGTGTATTTGTTAATCTGAGCAAAAGACTTGATGATAAAAATATACAATATAAATACCCCAGCCCCTTTTTTAAATTATGCCTGGCTCAGCCTGCCCTGTGGGTGGGGCTGGCCAGCATGTGGTGCTGGGGATCAAACTGCAGTCCCTGCAGTTGCCTAAGATTTCCTAAGCAGGCGCTTTAGACCACTGAACCATCTTGCTGGCCCCAAAACTTTTTTTTTTTGGTGGGACTGGGGTTTGAACTCATGACCTTGCACTTGCCAGGCAGGCACTTGTGCCACAGAGCTATCTCCCCAGACTTATAAATAACCATTGTTAATCTTTATTTTGAAATTCTCACTTGATCTTTGTTTTGCAATTCCATACCATATGTATTGTATGTTACTCTGTTTCTGTCTTTGTTTTTGCTATTTATTTCTTGTTTTGTTTTTGTTTTCAGTCTTTAAAGTACAGAAAAATTTGTATCTTCAAACTGTCATTGCTAAGGCAACACAAACATGGAAGAATGATTCAGATGTACATTTCTTTTTTTTTTTTTTTTTGGTGGGACTGAGGTTCAAACTCACGACCTTGCACTTGCCAGGCAGGCACTTGTGCCACGGAGCTATCTCCCC
>PVJA010048211.1:0-14310 GCA_004027025.1 Myocastor coypus | reverse complement strand
CTGTGCAGTTCAGGCTGGCCTTGAGCTCACTTTTGTAGCCCAGGCTGGTCTCGAACTAGCACCGATCCTCCTACCTCTGCCTCCCGAGTGCTGGGATTACAGGCGTGAGCCACCACGCCCAGCTTACCTTAACGTTTTGATCATATAAAAGATATCACATAATTAGTATATAATGGGATACACCTTTATTTAGATTTTAATTGTGTGCCTCGAGAAAATGCAGTTGGCATTGGAGGGAAAATTGAGAGTGCCATGAACACTCTTACTGCTGCACATCAAAGCCAAATCACTGGACTAGTGAATGCAGTCATGTGGGACTGCTAACGGGTTATTCACGGAAACATTACCTGTACAAAACCCAGCATCAACTTCTTACAGGATGCATTCTTCCACTTAGGTAACACTTTACAAAATTAGGAAGAAATATAATGTGCAGAGAATTGATCTCTACTGCACAAGGTTAAAAAGTGTGCTGCTACTGAACTGTTGTCATTCAAGTTTTCCAATGGAAGAGTAGAGTAACCGGTTCTTTGAAAGAGACAGCTGTAATAAACTGATAAAATTTCTCTGAGAAGTGTATGATTTTGACCTTTGGAAGGTATGGATTTCAGGGGATATTTAATTTGAACCACAGATGGAAGAAGCATCCACATTTCTTAGCTAATATTAGACAGTCTCTTAAAAAATCCAGAGTAAGCAGCTGAAAGTTTTACATGGAGCAGAGGAACCAGGGCATATACATTGTGGGTTCTAAATAAATATTGTTGTCATAGCTTTTATGTAGCCAAAGTGCATACCACAGACTCAGAGGCACCCACACTTTTACTTTGTGGCTTTGGTCTGTCCGCATCTTTAATGCAAATAGATGCACCTTTTAGAGAACGCTATTTTTATGCAGAGTAACTTCATTTTTCATCCAAATGTCATTCCCTTCAGTTCTTATACACTTCTTCCCCTCTTATAAGTTATACATGAATAAACTTGGTCTACCTTAGTTTAAAATGATATACTTATATTTTGAAACGTTATTATCTCCTTGATCTGTTACCATCCATAGAATCTGAGCCCTTCAGTGAAAATCTGTTGTAAACTGTGGCTGATTGCATGGGATTTACATTGTGCATGGTGTCTGACTCTGCAAATTACAGGAGGGTCAAATGAAATGACCATTAAAATATTATCACATCATCTCCTGTCCCTGAAACAACTTAGCTTTTCATCTAACATGAGTAATTTAAAAAAATAAAGGAAAGGAAAATGTCCTTTTCTCAAACAACAAAAGGTAGTTGAAGTAGAATCAATTAAAAATTCAGCTGGTACAGAACTGAAAAGATGCATAGAAAGTTCACTCAGGACACATGTCTTTTAAATGCATCCCTGGAAGAAACAGAAGACTGCAAATCTGGTAAGTGGTCTCAGTAAAATGAAATCTAAAGGTATAGCATTGTGTGTCTTCTGCATGTCTATACAAGTAATTTGTAGCATACCCGGAAAATATTTGTATTTTCAAGTTCATTCACCTTTCAAATTTCTTCGTCTTTCTCTTCATCTTCATCTTGTTCCTTCCTTCCTTCTCTCTTTGTCTCCTTCCTTCCTTCCCTCCCACCCTCCTTCCCTCCCCCCCTCCCTCCCTCCCTCCCTTCCTCCCTCCTTCCTTCCTTCCTTCCTTCCCTCCCTCCCTCCTTCCCTCCCTCCTTCCCTCCCTCCCTCTCTCCCTCTCTCCCTCCTTCCTTCCTTCCTTCCTTCCTTCCTTCCTTTCTTCTTTCTGTGGCCTGCTCAGTCTGCCCTAGTGACAGGGCTGGAATGACGTGTGGTGTTGGGGATTGAGCCATTGTCCCTGTGTGCTCCCCTATGCTTCATTAATCAGGGGCTTTAGACCACTATGTTATCTTGAAGCCCCTATAACTTCTTTTAAAGAAGTTCTTTGTGTCATCGCATAGTATTTGTTTTTTTAAAGAGAATAAAAATATTTTCCACATTAGAAATGTGACAGAATTTCGCAGAACAGCATAATAGAAATTGACAATGGCTGTTGTACAGTGCTGTCTTCAAATTATTTATGTAGATTACCAGCTAGCACACAGAATATCAGAATGTTTTACAAATGTGTCCACCAGTAATACATAGCGTATACAATTTCAAAATCATTCATCAGTGCCCCACATTTTGGACTTAAGGCCAGTATGTAAGAGTGCCCAATGAGACCCCTGGCAAAGTGCCCCCTCGCTGTCTACCTCTTGGTTCTCCAGACCTTGACAGTCTGCCTCCACTGAGTGCCCTCTTCATGTTATGCCCTGCATGTCGGGCACGTTCTCATCTCTGGCATTTGGACATCTCCACCCCTTCCACATATTCCTTCCTCAGTTATAGATGTGCCTTACTTGTTCACTGTTTAATTTTTTTTCCTCACCAGCTGATTTTGTTGTATTCACAGCTATATCCATATGTCCAAATTCAGGGCCACCATGAATTTTATTGGTGAGTTCCTTAATGATTTAGCAATTATTAATTCATTCAAATATGTTGTATAAATCTGAAATGGTATGTGAAACCAGTGCTTCATTAATGACTCATTAAACTCTGTGTATTAAGTGGAGAAACATGAGTGAAATCTTTCACTATAATGTCAGTGATATATATTAGTAAATTAGTCACTTAATATTTAATTGCATTTTGTTGCAATTCTATTTCCTCAGTCAATGATTTTGGTAGTTGAAAGATATTTTCATCTTTTATGTCATTCATGTGATTAAGGGATTAAATGGCTAAAAACAAAGCATACTTCAAGGCACTTGGCTCTGGAAAACAGGGCAGCTTTATTTGTGTAGAAGGCTGTGTGTACTTCCTGCAATACATTATATTACATAATATTAGACAATAAAAGTAGTATTCAGAATATATTTGTTATATTAGATAACTAAAATGACTTCAAAATTCATTCAAAACTTCCAGCTATATGTCTAAGAAGAATAAAAATATCCAATGAAATAGTTATAGTTTTAGATTCTTATATACCTGTATAAAATAGCAGAGAAAGTGGAAATATGTGTGCACTGAGAAATAATATGTATAGCTAGTATTTATTAAAATAAAAATAGGGCCAGGCATGTTGGCACACACCTGTAATCTCAGCACTTGTGAGGCTCAGGCAGAAGGATCAGTGAGAGTTTGAGACCAGCCTAGGATAGAAAAGTGAGCTCAAGGCCAGCCTGAACTGCATAGTGAGACCCTATCTCAAAAAGACAAAAATAAATAAATAAAATAAAAAGAACGTAATAAAATATAAATACTTTAATTGTATTTAGAAGTGAGTATATGTGTATGTACACAAACGCTGAATGTCAAGGTAAAAGTGAGTTTATTTTGGTGTGTATGTGCGCAAGAATCTGTGTGTATATATTTATGTAAGAGGGTGTAGCACAACAAGTAGAGAGGTGCTTCAGACTGGGTAAAAACGTTAAATTTATTCGACTTTCTTCTTCATGATAGATCAACATACCATTTATAGCAATGGCTAGAATTTATGAGGAGAAAGTTAGTGAAGCAAAAATTAGCCAAATTTAAAATAAATTAGCCAAATGTAAAAGAAATATTTTCAGTGGAAGCATAACTTTATAGTACAGATGGTTATACATTAAGTTTAATTCTTTCTACTGGCCAACTGACAATGTACAAAGCACATTCCCTATTGATATCTGAGTGAAACAAGTATTTTAAAATTTAAAGACTAGTGGAAGGATTTGCACAAACAGGAAGTGCTTTGCCTTGCACTACACAATCTGTCATATGCGCTTTCCACTTCTTCAGCAGTGAGACAGCAAGTTAAGTGATGGTGGAAAAATATTCTAATCTGCTTTAATGCACACCATAATTGAAGACAAATGATGAATGTAAATTCAATTTATGTATCATCGGGTTTGGAAGCAGATTAAACAGTATAGTTTATTGATCAACTCAGATGCAACCTAAGCAGGTGGAAGGGATGCATGGAGTGAGCTGTGCTTGCATTCTAAATTACACAGCACCATATTAAATACATCTTTTCTTTGGAAAAGTTGTAAAACTGATACATCCTCATCCAATGTCCTTAGAAACACACAGATGTACACACCAAAGCAACATTACACTATTTCCCTTTTAGAGTTGTCATCCTGTGTCCTTTCACCTGTCTCTTAGTTCCTCCTGTATTTATGCTCGCAGGGGTCAGCATGACACTACAGCTACTGCATTGTCTTCAATATTTAATTGTCTGTTTAACAAGGCACCAAAACTTTATGGCTTAGAAAGGTTTACTACAACCATTTATAAGCTGTTAAACCAGAACAAACTTCATTCTTCAAGCAGGTTGGCACAGTTTAATTTCCTCTATTAATAAAAAAAACTAAATTTCTGCAAAACATGTTGCTTGTGTCTAAAAAAATAGAAATCTATTAGGACAAACCAATTTCTACCAAATCACTGTTCAGAAGTATTTCATATTTGGCAATTCTAATATTTTTCTACTTGGAAGCCTACCGAATTAAATAGTACTGCAGCAAAGTACAAAATAAAGCTTCTCTCTGATTTGGTAAATAATCATTACAAATTTAAGATCATTAAATCTGAAAACCCTTAATATTCAGGACTTCAAAGTTATTATGTAAGTTTCCAAGATGGTGAGTTGAGGTGCGTGGTGGTCGTAGGGATCCCGGGATGGGCTGAATAGAACACTTGACGAAAAAAAGAAGGAACAACAGTCGTGCCAAAAAGGGCCGCAGTCATGTGCAACCTATTCGCTGCACGAACTGCGCCTGGTGCGTACGCAAGGATAAGGCCATTAAGAAGTTTGTCATTCGGAATACAGTGGAGGCCACCGCTGTCAGGGACATTTCCGAAGCGAGTGCCTTCGACGGTTATGTGCTTCCCAAGCTGTATGTGAAGCTGCATTACTGTGTCAGTTGCGCCATTCACAGCAAAGTGGTCAGAAATCGATCTCGTGAAGCCCGCAAGGACCGAACACCTCCACCCTGATTTAGACCCGCTGGTGCTGCCCCACGACCTCCAGCAAAGCCCATGTAAGGAGCTGGGTCTGAATGGACTGAAGAAAACTCTGAGAAAAATAATAAATTGAATGTCATACTTTAAAAAAAAAAAAGTTATTATGTAATATAATAAATATTTATTTTTTATATTTTTTATTATTTTGAAGAATAGAAAAGTAGTGATGGAACAAAACAGCATTAGAAATGATGTGTTTCACCTAACAAAATAATAGTTCAACAATGATTGCTAAAATTATGCAATATTACCTTCAAAGCCATTGCTCATTTGACTAGTCATAACGTGCAAAATTTATTAAAGAAGTGACAAAGCAAAACAATAACAAAATGTTCTAAGAAATTCAAAAGATAAAAAAGGATAAAAGGAAAAATTAAATATTCCCCGGCGCCACGTGCTGCCCCAGCCCCACCCCCGGGGCAGGCTAAGCTGGCCATAATAATAATACTTAAAAAATTAAACATTACTCCTTTAAAAGACCAGCAGAAATCAACAGTACAATTTTCCCAACTATTCTGCAGAGATACCGAAGCATCTCTTTCCCTCCTTCCATTTATCCTTTTCCTCATCCCACTGTCTCCTTCACATTGGACAATCTTTTCCCCTGCACAGCTTCTGTTGTACCATTTCAATTTTCACTGCTCTCTCAGATTCTTACACTAGTGAGATAACACAGTGTTTGCAACATGTGGATCTGATTTATTTCACTTACCAATACACACATTTTCAGTGATTCTCAATCTTCCTTCTTTGCTGAGTGTATTTGCATATTAATCATTGAGCTACTGGATCAGTTTGTATGGATATACTTGGCATTAGGCTTCTTTTCCCTATTGATACTTGACACAGATAATTGATAAGTTAGCACACGTTCCCTCGAACTCTGTCAGCTTTCAGTCTGACAGTGTTACTATTGCTATTATTAACAATTCATTTATTAGCTGGCTTAATGAGTGAAAACAACAATTGTATTTCAATTTTTCTACAACATTTTTAAATATGTTACTGGCTTGTGTTGATTTTTTTGGTCTTCTTTTTAAACTATTTTTTCTCTTAAAAGAATCATACTACTAGTACTCAGGAGGCATTTTCATCTGGAATTAACCTCTATAGAATGAGACTTTTATTAAAATATGTTGTTATTTTTAAAGTAACAAATAAATGTTTTCTATATATTTAATATGATTTCAATAACCATAAGAATGCGACATTTTTATGAATAAGATTGTTGTGTGGCCCTTATATATTTCTCATTGTACAGTGTCCTACAAAACTGGCCTTAACTTGCAGGTACCTATTCTCTAAACTTATGAGCAGGCACAGAAATTGTTGATACATAATTTTAATATTTTATGTATTGCACATATAATAATTTATATATTGCCCTAAATTTAATAATTTAAATATTGAAAGTCTCAAATAAATTTCTCAGAAAATTTGATGTTTTAATATGTTTTTCATTTGAAGGCCAATATTTCATATCATTACTCTAGCAAAGATCTAGTTCATATTATTATTGTTACTGACTTGCTTCAGATAACCTATGACTTAGATGTCTTCTTTTTTCAGTTCTAGAGAATGCACTGAGGAGCTTTTGCTTGTCAGGCAGGTGCGTATGCCACTGAACTATCTCCCCAGCTAGTTATACATTCATTATATTTAACCTTTTTTTTTCCATTTGATGAAGTGATAAAGGAAGCATCTTACAGTGGCAATGCATTTGCCTAGTTCTGCCCTGTCAATCTTCACCTTGGTGGGGCCAGGGAGATAGCTCTGTGGCACAAGCACCTGCCTGGCAAGTGCAAGGTCATGAGTTCGAACCCCGGTCGAGTCCCACAAAAAAAAAAAAAAAAAATCTTCACCTCGGTGAGAAATCAGTGCCTTTTGCTACTTGGCCCACCCCTGAGCTCCTTACCTATCATGATTCCTATTTCTCTAAACACCCACCCACCTATCGACTAGTTCTGGACATCTGACATTTATTTTAAATTTTAGGTCATTAGCTATTTGCTAAGCATATGAATACTTCATAGAACCAACTTTTAAATAACACATTGCAAAACTTATTGCAACTTATTGCAAAACTTATTGTCTAGCACATGTGCTTATAATTATCCTGTAAAATTTGGTGTTTGCTACTCTTTATTCTCATGTGCATTTCATCTTTATTCTGTTCTTATTCCATAGCTTCTAAATTAAGACCCTTTCTTTAGCATTGTTCAAAGAAACACGAGAAAAAGGTCTGGATTTCACATGCGTGTTATCTTTAATTAGGGTTATAACAGCTGCTTATGCACAGCACTTAGGAAAAGTGAAGATACTCTTTTTGTAATGCATTGACTTTACTCCAATGATCTTTGATTCCCAGTGTCAGGGAGAAAGCTTACGGATGGAAGAGTTTCTCTACATTTTGGGGGAAGCATTTGACTACCCTGGCATGACACAGTTCTTCTCCATTTGGAGCTGAAGTTTTGTATCAAGGTATTATGAACAGGGTCATTTTCACTAATGTTGTCTGGGCCTTGATAAACACTTCTAATCTCCAAGCTCAGACAAAATACGCTGTTGTTTCCTTTTCCTTTTCTTCATTTATTCCCTTCCCCATTTATCCCTCTTTTTAGAGCTGCTTTATGACAGAGTCTCTTTGCTCTGTTCTTTACTGCATTTCATCCTCTGTTAATAAGACCTTTATCTTTTCATTGACTCATCAGACCAAAAATTGGGGCTTCCATTGTAATTATTCTATATTTTGGGTGATTTAACAAAATTTTAAATGGTAAGTTTATTGATAATAGATATTCCATTTGCATATTTGGCTCCATTCTTCCAAGTAAAAATGGGCAACCCACTCCTAAGTGCTAGCCATGCAGATAGTCCCAGCCACAGCTGCATCCCCCATCCTGGTGCTCATTCCGCTGGAAGATGTTGGTCTGTCTGAATTTCAAGCCTGAATTACAGGGGTGGATTAGTTGGGATTTTGAACTCAGTCTTACTTAGAACAGATAGAACTTCACTCATTCCTCCAGAAAAACTCCTCTTCATTACCTTTGTTTTTAAATGTTGTCTACCCTAACAAATACTTCAATGTGTTTCCTGAAGAAATATCATGTTCCCCTGTGAAATCTGTATTCTACCCTTTTCCCATTGAGAACAAAAGAAAGAAATGAGAAGTCTGCCTCCTTGTTTGCTTTCTGGATCCAGATTAGCAATTTAATATTAATAATATTTTTTTGGAGGCAGATTTGGAAATGTTCTCTTGGCTAGCACTTAGAATGTTTTTCAGGGAGATACAATTGTAATTTTAGAGTTTTACAATTTGGAATCAGTTAGCACTATTAATTAAGTATAGTAGTCTTCAAGACGCATAATGTCAACAAAAATTATTTCAAATAACTAGGGAAATAATATTTTGGTTTGTTTTGCTTTGTTTTGTGCTAAGGAATATACCAATGTCCTTTTCAATGCCAGACAAATGTCCACTGTAATATAGCCTTGGGGAAAAATCAATATTTAGCTTAGTCCTTAACAATTTCAAGCCAAGTATCAAAGAAAACAGAAAAATCCCCTAACATTTCCTATATGCCTTTTTCCTTTGTCATTACTGACCAGCTTATTCTAAACACACCTCATGAACTCAATGTTGTCAATTTATAGCAGTCTCTATCTTACTCTCATCTCCAAAAACAGGGTATGACATTCTCCAATTGAAAATCATGAGTAAAACATAATAGAAATACAGATATAAACCTATATGCTATTTTCCTTCAAGCAATTTATGACATTGTTTTGGAGTTCTCATTAAGCCATATGTATGTATCTTATTATTTACACATGCATAAAATAATTTATGTTACATTTCTTATATTAACATCCATATATAATTTAAATAAATTTATTACTTATCCTACATGCTCATGGGAATGAATTTGCTTTTTCCTAATAATCATGGCTTTATTCATAAAATCTAAGTAAATATTCCTATTGTTTGCTCATTTAAAGTGTGAAATTACATGTGAATGCATTAGGACTCTTAATTAAATAGAACACATAAATAAATGATTATGTACCAGAGGTTGATTAAGTACAACTACTATAAACATTCAGACATGGGTTAAACTGTTGACCTTTTACACTTCAAACATCCACAGATTACAAAAGATCTTGACATGGATTGCCAGAGACTGATTAATCATTATTATCCTGATAAATTGTCCTTTCTGAATCTCAACTGCAAATTTGTATTATGTCTACCCTGTAAATATTTTGTCTTATTATTTGCAAAATATTATACAGTAAATCTTAATGGGTTTTATGTATTTATAATGTAAAATTTTATATTAAATGAAAATGTTTTAGGTTGACAGTTATGGGTGGCCAGATAATTAGGCAGAAAAAAGCACATGCTTAGGAAAGCACCTGCTTAGGCAGAGCACAGTGGCCAGGGTTCGATCCTCAGCGTGTCATGCCAGCCACACCACCAGGGCACGCTGACATAATGATTGAAACTGGGCTTACTAGTATGTTCCTGTAATCCCAGCACTTGGGAGGCTGAAGAAACCAGGAGAACCACTATGAGTCCAGTCTACATAGTGAGACCCTACAGACCTTGTTCTATATATATTAAGTAAATAAATAAAATAAATTTGCAGTTACACCATCAAAATGCAATCTCATTTTGAATTAGATTAATTAAAGTAACATCGAGGTTGGGTTTTATCTTTACCTAGTAGACTCTAATAAAATTTATAATTAGTTATTCTTTCAACCTTAGGCAAAACAAACCCCTAACTTGACAAAGCTCATAAAGAAACACAACGTTCAATGTATGGCAGGCAGATCCATGCTCCTGTAACTTTTAGGAGGTGCTGTGTGTTATTCTAGTTCCTTTTTCTCTTGCAGTCAAATTTTATGTTTGTTTGTTTGCTTCTCCAAACTTCTTGGTGGAATGAATGACACCAGTCTTTCACTTAAGCTCCTCCTTCTTATAAGATTTGTTCAAGTGTTAGATTCTTTGTGGGTGTCTACTTTGTTATTAAATATCACGAGAAAGTTTCTGTACAAGCTGATGAATCACAGAAGTACTTTTTAACTTACATGAAAGAAAAAAATGTATGGGTTATGAACTTCTTTACTCCATAAACATTTAGTATCGCTACATTCAAAGTACATGTAAAAATGTTTTTGTAGAAAGAGAAATAAATATCTTTATTTGCAGATAAACAACTGAACTTACTCATCTTAGTGGCCATTTCCTACTAAATGTTTGTATAACCTCAATTGAAAGCTGCTGACCATTTTATGCAGCACACACACACACACACACACACACACACACACACACACACAATGTGATTTATATGATAAAAATGCTGTGCAGGTAAACTTTCTGTATTGGAAGTATTCTGTTAAATTCATCATTCCTGACATTCCACTTCTTATTTGCCTTGTATTTCGCAAAACACGGATATTGCATTTGTTCCTCACCTTGACCATTTACCAATATTGTAGGAGATGAAACCTGACTCTGCTATTCTTTCACCTTGTACGTCTAGAATTTCATTTTATATTTTTAGGTTTATATAGTTGAAACGCTATAAGGTGAAAAATGGCCCATCTAGTTCAGGTGCCAGCCAAGATGGATTGGCTTGCCTTAGATGATACATAGTTTTTCGAGCCAATTGAGTGTCTGATTAATTGAAGAGAGAACATTATTGCAAAAAATTGCTAGTAGACCATTTGTTCTTCTGCTTTGCATGACTTACTTTGTGAGAATTAGATTTTTGATCCAATTTCTATCTGTATTGTTTTTGGTCAGAACACTATGCATACCCTGTTTAATTCTTCTAAATTTGAAAAACTATGTATAAAAAAAGCAATAAGAAATCATTGTGGCAATGAAAAATGAATATTTATCAGGTATATTATAACTAGGGCTGACAAAAATTATATAGTCAAGGAGATATTAGGTTGCTTATACATTTTAAAAAATAACTGCTAAAGATAATTATTAAGTCAGAGGTAATTTTAAAGAGAATATGAAGTAGAAAATACATACATGTATTCTATATGTTTATCCAGAAAAACAAGAATCACTTTTGCATGAAGAACAGTAGTTTCATCTTCCTGCTTCAACCTCAGGACCATGGAGAGCAAGTGGCTCAAAGGAACTAGTTCTCAAAATTTATAAGTTCATGAATGAAACTGTTGTGGCTGTCCTACTAATGTGTTTTGAAATTGTCTCATTGTTATTTCTTATTAAAAGTAATAAAATTATTTAAGAAATGAATGAAGGATGTGTTCCTGAGGCTCAGCCAAATAGCTCAGTGGATTAAAGTGCCTGCCTGAGGGTGCAGGAGTCAGGGCTTCCATCCCTGGGCGTACCTACAGTGCTGGCCCCGCCCTCGGGACCTGATGAGATGACGTTTGATACTGGGCATGGTGGATCACGCCTCTAATCCCAGCTCTTGGGTGGCTGCAAACAGGCGGATCACTTGAGACCAATCTAGTAGTGAGACTGAGCACCCTGTAGAGCTTCCTTAAAAATGAAAAAAAATTAGAAGTTAAAAAAATTAAATGTTAAAAAAGATATGTTCCTGGACTTTGTGAGTAGTGTCTATCTCTTTGGAGGACAGAATGGAAGGAGCACATATTTATACTCACAGGAAGTGGATACTAAAATCATATAAGACTAATATATAAACTAAATTTTTACAAAATCAGTACCTATCATATAATTTTATTATAGCAAAACATTTGCTAACTTCGCCACAGAAATCTTAATAAAAGGAACATAGGAATCTAACTGTAAGTGTCATGAAGCCTAGAACATTTGCTAAACTGTAGGTATGCATCATACTTAATTAAATTACATTTTAGGTATTTCCTGGCTTAATGCTATTCCAATATTTGCATGGAGATTGAAAGCACATTAATGCTTAAATAAATAAGATGATTTTACATTTTATAGTTGTATGGCTATCTATAATTGTGAGTACATTATATTCATGTGCATATTACCAAACTATTTTAAAAGATTAGGAATTGCTGAAGGTGAAGTGAATTTCTTTTTCTTAGTTACATGCTTTGTAAATTGTGCTGAAGTTAAGCTCAACAACCTGGTAAACTCATTTAAGGCAATTTAGATAATATTTGCATATTTACTTTGCATCTGTGGTGGCTGGGACTTTTTGAATAGTGACTTCTAAAACTGTCTTGCTCTCTACTATGTGGGATGCATATTTTTTCGTGAAAACTAGGAACATAAAGCATGTATTTAAAGAGTAGAATTTATGTAAATTAACCCATTTAGAACCCTACGTTTAAAGATCAGAGCTACGAAATATTCTGAGATTGTTGATAATGAATTATATTTAATAAAATGCTTACATACTCTATGTACTTAAATGTTCAGATAACTTGCACTTCAACTTTCTTCTTCTTATTTTTTTTTTTAGAACAGGGTCTGTAGGGTCCACAGGGTCTCATTGTGTAGATTGTACATGTGGTACTTGTATCATCGACACTGTCTACAGCCTCCCAAGAGGTAGGATTATAGGTGTGTGCCACCATGCCCAGTCTCAATCACCCTGGCAGCACACACCAGGGGTGGGGCTGGCACAGCAGGCCAGGGGATCAAACCACAGATCCCTGAGCCTGCTTGCACACACTTTAATCCACTGAGCTTTTTGGCTGTCCCCATACTTCAATTTTCAGTTTCAGTAACGTGACTAAATATGTTTACAGCATGATCTCTGAAATATCTTAAACTCTCCTATTCCTTTTTCAGTAGATTCGGGTGACTTGTGTCTTGTCATTTTTGTAACTCAGCATTTCAATCATGTGAACACTGTCTATATCGTCTCATTTATTTTATGCACTTTCCCATCTTTCTGGCTGACACAAGTTCAGTACTTAGACCAGATGGTAGCCTAACAAATTTTCAATAGAACGTAAAAGTTAGAAAAATCCACCGAGCTCAAATCCTACATGTCACATCAGCATTTCTATTGGCCTCTGTACTTTTCTTTGTTCAACTAAGTGCAAAGTTTGTTGTGCCTTCCTGATTTCTGTGATCCCCTATTTTAACTACAACGTAGAAAATGCCTTTCTTTCTTTCTTTCTCTCTCTTTCTCTCTCTCTCTCTCTCTCTCTTTCTTTCTTTCTTCCTTCCTTCCTTTTATTTTTTTCTTGCTTCAGAACTTTTATTTGTTTCTTTATTTATTTTTATGGCCGGCTCAGCCTGCCGTGAGGCAGGGCTGGCATAGCATGTGGTGCTGGGGATCGAACCGCGGTCCCTGAAACCGCCTGCAAGCGCTTTAGACCACTGAGCCATCCTGCCGGGCCCCGAATATGCCTACTTTAATCAGAACTATCCTGTTTCATCATTTCGGTTTGACACATAAATTAATAGGTACTTTTTCTTCTCATCCATTTATAAGTGGGAATTTCATCTTTGCAAAGTATAGGGTACACTGTCACATACGCCAAACATTACAAGAAACTTCATTTTTTTTTTATTTCTGGAAGGTCGATGTTGTAAGATAAGCTGTTCAACTTGGCGCTGCCTGTGATGAGTTTGGGGGAGGCAGGATAGCCGTTCTGCGTCAGTCTCCACTGAGGCTTTTAGGGAAGGTATGGTTTCTGTAAGGGCCTTGGCCAGTGCACGGAAGCACCCACAGCGTCAGGGGGCTCAGCATAAAGCTCTGGGCAGAGCATAAGTCACATAGCCACCCATCCACCTTCCCAGGTATGTTCAGGGATGCTACAATCTTTCGAGAGCTAGCATTCCCAGAATCCAGGCTACCCTAGGAGTCTGTGCTGACAGAGGTTCTCAGTTCTGCCACCTGAGAGGTAGGTGACAGCAGAGACGCCACCTCAGCTGGAGCTAAGCTGTCAGCCATGGTGGAAATAGGCTTGGCGGAGGTCCCGGAGTTATTATCTCAGCAAAACTGGCCTTGGCACAGCTCCCCGACAGGCCTTGATTGCTATGCTTGGAGAGCAGTTTTCAAAGTTATTACTCAAATTTTAGTAACTGATGCTAGCTGGCTATTTGTATCAGCTACTATGAAGGTACAGTTGAGGGATATAGATCACCAGCACCATCAGCTCACTTCTCCTGTCGAAATTCTCCCAGTGTGACTTATTTTGTCAAATTTAGGCAACAGACTCTAATGTTGCCTGCATAGTCTCATTTATAAAATGGTCGTACTATTTTAAGCTCTTACAAGACTATTGGAAAGTTTTAATAAACTAATAAATAAATTATTTAAAATA
>PVJA010048210.1:0-14293 GCA_004027025.1 Myocastor coypus | reverse complement strand
AAGAAAGAAAGAAAGAAAGAAAGAAAGAAAGAAAGAAAGAAAGAAAGAAAGAAAGATCTGAAGCACCTGATTAGGCAAGCTTAGGCAACCTCAGAGACCGGGTTTTGATCCCAGGCAACACATACTGCTCTAGCCCCACCCACAGGGCAGGCTGAGCTGGCCATAATATATATAAAAACAAAGGACACCTCTTCTGGTCCACCAAAGCATACAGTTCAGAATTTTGGTCTGATCTGAGTACCAGTAATCAATCATATTTCACCTTACAAAGCCAGGAATCATTTCTGTTGTGTGTTTCTCCGAACAGAAATGCAAGTAGGAACCTGTTTGTTGGCACAATAAAAACAACTGTTCTAGCAGATTGTGTGCGTGTGTGTGGTTAGTGTGTGTGGGCTTGTTTGCGGGGGTGATTAGTCTGGCTTTTGTAAATTTGGCTGATCCATAGCTAATCTTTTGATGAAGTTATGTGTCATTTTCCTTGGCTTAACCTCATGCAAATGATAAGATGTCATGATAACCTCCTGCAATGATAACAGTTCTTTCCTTATCCCACTAAGTTAGTTCCTTTCTGCTTTTTGCACACAGGAACTTCTGCTGGGTGATTGAACTTTGGATCTTGACAAAGAAACATGGCTATGGTAAGTGCCAGAGCGAGAGCCTCACCCACCTGGTGCCAGCCGCAGCCAGGCACAAAATGTGTACTCAGGGATTGTTGGCTTAAAAGCATCTGCCCAACAGAAGGGTGGGAGAAGAGCAGGAAAGGAAAAGGCTGTTTCTTTTCTTTTCTTTCTTTCTTTTTTTTTTTTTTTTTTTAGCAGTTTTTTAATTTCCTTCAGGAGTGCTGGAGGACTTGACTCTGAAAGTTAATTCAAAGAATCTCTTGAATCCTTTTATCATCCTAAGAAGACAGAAATAGGTTGTAGTTTCTACCTATAGAGCACTCCAAATTCATTTTAGAACACTTAGGCAAATAAAAAGGAAAACCTTTTATCTGGCAGGTTCTACTGTGCTTTGGTGTAGCCTGTCACTTCTGGCTCATGGACAGGGACGTTCCTTAGCAACACAGGATGCTCACCATCTGCCTCCTGCTGCTGCTTTCCACTGTGACTGGCGCTTCAGAACTTGGTTACCTGATCTTTGCAACAGGCATGGAATTGGAGCCCTTTGAAAGTTTGTGAAGTTTCGCTCTGAGCTGGAAGCTGAGCCCCTTAGCTGCAAACCCGCTTCAGCCTAAGGCTGGCCATCTGCTCTCCTCCTACCCAAAGAAGGTTCTGAATAGGAAGGACAATTTAGATCCTTGGTCTTCTGGGAGTCAATAATAGAAGTAGAGCCTTACACCTGGAGAGGAACTGGAGATCCCACCTGCTCTAGATGCGTTCCTTTAGGAAGATGGATGTATAAACTATATGGGGTACATATTTAGTGCTGTTTTGTTTTTTTTTTTTTTCTGGGACCAGGGTTCAAACTCATGACCTTGCACTTGCCAGGCAGGCACTTATGCCATGGAGCTACCTCCCCAGCCCCTAGTTAGTGTACTCTTGAAAATCCATTTTGACATTAGAGATTTTAGAATTTCCTTTCTGTTGCCTGATAGTCAAAGACTTACTCATGTCTGACCTCATGTCTATTATGCTTTCACATGAAACTCGTAACCACTTCATACAGAAATGTCTCTGGCAGCCCTACTTGTGTAGATGTGGCGGTAGGCCTGGGGGCTCAGATTATGCAGGGAGCTCTTTCTGTGTTCTGCTTGTGAAGACTAACCAGGTGACCCGCGAGTGTGCTCTGCAGAGTGAACTCGGCTTGTCTAATCTTTTCTCCTAGAGCCTAACTGAGCACTACATTCATTGCAGCTCATCCATGTTGCTGTATGGAAGTGTGGTTTTCTCTGTCATTCCTTTCCAGTGCTCACTAATAGTCCATTGTTTTAAATTCTAATCTTTCTGATTCTTATCATTGCAATTAATATAATAACAATGTATCTCATCAACTGATATGGTGTCTGTTTCCCCTTCGCTTTTGTCACTGTTTCCTGCATGCTGTTTCCTTAGTCTGCGCGGTGAGCCTCCTGGGGCTGGGTGGGGCACCACTCTTCTCTGAGAAGACATTGATACATCATACCCTGAAATTTAATCAATACAGATATTTACAGGACAAACAAAGAGCAAATTTCTTGATCTTTTTCCTGGAAGAAGAGAGTCATTTGTAATGCTGAACCACATCTCTCTTATTGAGTCATCTTGTTATATATTAATTTTAATCCCCTAATGGTACCCCTCAGCAATCCAGTGTGCTATGAACTTCAATGCAGTATTTGAATACCATCCAAAAAAAAAAAAAAATTTAGTACTTGAGTTCCAAACAACCCTTGTGAAACATTTTATTCAGAAAGGGTTTTAGAGCCGAGGGTAGAGCTCAATGGTAGTGTTTGCTTAGCACATACAAGGGACTGGGTTCAATCCCCAGTAGCTGTGCCCCTGCTTTCAAAAAAAAAGCTAAGTTAAGTCAGCAGTTCACCAGACTGATGATAAATTGAAGAAAAAAGATAAGTGGGTGGGGCCCGGCAGGATGACTCAGTGGTCTAAAGTGCCTGCTTAGGAAAGCTTAGGTGGCTGCAGGGACCATGGTTCGATCTCCCGCACCACATGCTGCGCCAGCCCTGCCCTCAGGGCAGGCTGAGCCGGCCATAAAAATAAATAAATAAACAAAAGTTCTGAAATAAGAAAAAAAAAAATTTTTTTTTAAATTCTAAAAAAAAAAAAAAAAGAAAAAAGATAAGTGGGGACAAGGAGATAGCACGGTGGTCTAAGCTCCTGCTTGGCAAGAGCAAGGACCCAGATTCAGTTCCTGATACCATGTGCTGTGCCAGCGGGTGCACCATGCTGGCCACCAAAACCAGGCATGGTGGTGTACTGCTGTAATGCCAGCGATGCAGAGGCTGACACAGGAGGATCATTAGAAGTCATCATAGCAAGATGCTGTACCAAATGAATGAATGAATGAATGAACGAATGAATGAATTTTTAAAAAGAGAGATAAGTAGCCTATATCAGATTCTTACAACTGCTGTAACCAGCAACTGCCTTAAACTGGGTCGCTGGTAAGAATAGAAATGCATTATATCACAGTTCTCAAAGTTAAAACTCCAACAGCAAGGTGTTAGCATGGCCCGCGCTCTCTTGAGGCTTTTTTTTTAGGCCTGGGGCTCAAACTCACCACCTTGCACTTGCCCAGCAGGCAGTTGTGGCCATGGAGCTATCTCCCAGCTCCTTCTCTTCAGGCTTTTGATCCTGTTAGGCGTTCCTTGCTTGCTACTGTATAGTTCCAGTCTCTGCCTGTGTTGCCGTTCAGCATTTGTTTTGTGCACCTCTGTCTTTATGTAGCCTTGGGTTAGGGCTGTCTTCACCTGTTGGCTTAGGGACCTACTCCCCTCCAGGCGGCCCTATTTCTGCTTTGGCCTCACCCTATAGGCTTACGTTGAAGACTAGTATCACAAAGACATACAAGAATCTCACAACTTATTATGGCAATGTGGCTGAAGTCATATTTAAATAATAGTGATGTTGGTGGGGTGTTGAGTTTTTGTTTTATTTTTTTAATTATTATTTTTTTTCCTTGTTTCAGAACTTTTGTTTGTTTATTTATTTATGTTTATGGCTGGCTCAGCCTGTCCTGAGGGCAGGGCTGGCGCAGCATGTGGTGCCGGGGATCGAACCATGGTCCCTGCAGCCACCTAAGCTTTCCTAAGCAGCTGCTTTAGACCACTGAGCCATCCTGCTGGGCCCCATGTACTTTTTTATTTTTTACTTTTTTGCAGGACCAGGGTTCAAACTCAGGACCTTCCACTTGCCAGGCAGGCACTTTTGCCACAGAGCTATCTCCCTGGCCCTGGGATTTTGTTTCAGAATTTACTTTTTTCAAAGTTCTATGCCAAGTACTTTTCTATAGCATCCAATTTCGTTATTACAACAATCTGGTGTTATTATAATTATGTTGTTATTATTAGTCACACACAGGTTGAAAAAATGAAACTTGCTATAGATAATGCAACTAGGAAAGTTCGTAGGCTGGATACAAACCCAGGTCTACCTCACTGCATGCTGTGCTTCTGTCATGAAGGAGATGAGAGGGACTTCAGCTCAATCTAGACAGGCTCTTTTGTGTGTGTGTGTGTGCGCGCGCGCGTGTGTGTGTATGTGTGTGTGTGTGTTACTGGAAATTGAATTGAGAGACTCTGCTAAGCTATAATTTCAGCCCCTTAATCTTTTGTTTGTTTGTTTTTGGGACAGTCTCACTGAGTTGCCAGTGCAAAGCTTGAACTTACAGTCTCCCTGCCTCAGCCTCACAGAGTTCTAGAACTAACAGTGTGAGCTTCCATGGCTGGCTCCAGACAGGTTCTTAACATATTATCACAAAAAAGCATTTCAGGACACATGCATGAAAGGCATAGGAAGAGTTATTAGACATAATCAAAGAAGTGTGCACTCAAGAGAAAGAGTATGGGTACTGGATGGTTAAGCCCTACTATGGTCAGAGGTTAGGAGTATTTATGTGATCTCATGGATACTGGAAATGGGTGATGTGGTATGTTTGGGGTTTTTTAATTTTTATTTTTAGTTACTTATTATTTACCTAGTGCTTGTTTTTTGTTTGTGTTTCGCTTTTGTTTTTAAGGTCAGTTTGTCCATTAGTGGACTATAGCAAAAAGTGACTATCAACTAGGTTAAATACACAGTTGGTGTATGCTTGGAGTTTAGACATGCAAAACCCAGTGAATGGTATCTGTGCTGTTTTTTATTTTGTTTTGTTTTGTTTTGTTTTTTGTCTTTTTTGAGACAGGGTCTCAATGTTCAGTTCAGGCTAGCCTTGAGCTCACTTTGGTAGCCCAGGCTGGTCTCGAACTCACATCGATCCTCCTGCCTCAGCCTCCCAAGTGCTGGGATTACAGGCGTGAGCCACCACGCCCGGCTTGTGCTGTTTCTTTGACAGTAGAACTGTCAAAGCCTTTGGGATTGATAGATCTATAGCAGCGATTCTCAACCTGTGGGGCACAACCCTGGCAGGGGTCGAATGACCAAAACCCAGGGGTCACCTAAAGCCATCGAAAATGTTATTTATTTAGAAATACAGTTTTGAAGTAGCCACCAAAATTATTTTTGGGTTTGGGGTCGCTGCAACATGAGGAACTGTATTGTGGGGTCATGGCATTAGAAAGGTTGAGAACCACTGATCTATAGTATAAGAAGTAAAAGACAGGTCAAGTTTATAGACCCATAGTATCTTTAAGACTCTTAAGAATTTAGGGGTTAGGAGCTGGAAGAAAGACAGGCCTAGGGGCAGAGAGGCCTTTTAATTTTGGATAACTTCGATTATGTCTTAAAGTTGCATTTTCCTACGTCTTGCTCCATATTACAATTCTGTCGTCTCCTTTTTATGTTTTTTTAATAAATAATAATAGTAATTATTTTTTTAAGCTGGCTCAGGCTGCCTTAAGGGTAGCAGTGGGGACTGAACCGCAATCCCCTGTTCCTGACTGGGATTGCCTGAGCAAGGGAGCAGGCACTTAAATCATTGTGCTAAACCAAAGCCCCCCATCCTCATCTCCTTTGTACCTCTCTTTGTTTCTTCAGTCCTAACCCCCTGCTCCCCGCTGAGCTTCTCATGGAGTGTGCTGAGCTCTCCCTCCGTCCTCAACGTCCTCAACGTCTGGGCAGTGTACTCGCCTGGGTTTTCTGTGTCCCTGGGACTGGCCCTTTTCAGTCATACTTGATGGATTCCCCATCTCCGTTGGACCTGTACTGGGTCATCTTGTCAAATACCATCCACATGCCAATGAAGGCCAGTGGAGGCTGGCCTAAGACACATGTGTTACTGTGCTTCTCTTTTAAGATGAAAGATGGTAAGGTAGTTGGTTTTTTCTAAACTAAAGCCTCAGTTTTCAAGTTCAGTTATAGTACTGGCCCTTAGAAATAAGTAACTGGGTTTCTGATTGCAATTTGACACTTGGTTTCTAAAAGATTCACCACTGCTGCTTTAGACTCTTCTGCGCTTCCTTGGTATGACCAACTGTCCTTTTCACAGTTCCACTTGGATGGTTAGCAGACATCCCAAACTTAGCAGCTTTGAAAATAGAATGTCTAAATCCTCCCTTCCCACCCCTCACGATCGCCAGTCTCACAGCTCTCCTCCATTTTGCCCATCTGGATGAAGGGCAGCACACTCCCTCGGCTCTCCTCACTCCTCACCTCCCACACCAGCCCACCAGCAAGTTGTCACCTTTGCTCCAAAGCACAGGCTGCATCTGCCTGTTTATCCCATCCTCGCTGTCCCGCCCTCATCTAGCGTCACTTCCCACTCCCTGCTGGTCTCTGCATCTTCCTATAGCAGCTGCAGTGATCTTTTAAATATGTAAATGCGATGACACGGCCCTATCTCCTTGCTTCAAACCTCTCTGTAGCTTCTTCTCCTGCTTAGAATAAAATAGACGCCTTACTCTGCCTGGAAGGGCAACCTTGCCAAGGCCCCAGCTCATTTCTTTGATTTGCTTTTCTTCTTTTATCTTTAACTTTTACTGTGGAAAGATTTAAATACATGCAAGATAATCAGAATATTATAGGACCCCTTTGTGTACATACCTAACAATGATTATTAAGTCAGTCAATTTTATTCTTTTTGGGGGGGGACAGCATTGGGGGTTGAGCCAGGGCCTTTACCATAAATACATCTTCAACTCTTTAATTTTATTTTTTAGTTTGAGGCAGGGTCTTGTTAAAACACTAAGCTGCCTTGGCTAGCTCGAATTTGTGGTCCTTTAGCTTCAGTCTCCCAGAGGGCTGGGACCACAGGCATGTGCTATCATGCCTAGTTTGTTTCCTCTTTATCTTGAATTCCTCACACCTGTGATTCAAAGCTGTCATTTCATCTGGAAACACACTTTCCCTCCAAGCTGCTTCCTGTCATTCATCCCTCAGCCTAAATATCACTGCTTAGAGTAGCCCTACCCAAGACAAGGCTTTGTAACACTTCCCACCATATAGGATATTTATTTATTGGCTTGTAACTTCCTCTCAACTATAGTATCAGCTCGGAGCATGGGGGAGGGGGCTTGTCCCTTGGTCACTTGTATCCCTGACACTCAGAATAGTATGTAGGCCATGGCAGGAGCTTAGCCAGTGTTTGCTGAACGAGATGCCTCAGTGTTGGCAAGGACCCACCTCATACTCTGTGTGCTCAGGCAACCAAAGGAGGCACCATCAAAGCTGCTTCAGGATTCAATGCTGCTGAGGATGCCCAGACCCTGCGCAAGGCCATGAAAGGACTTGGTAAGTCCCACTGGAGGTGGATTCTCCTCTCTATATTGCGTACCACAGGAAGTCAGGCGTGTGTCTTGGCAATCAGAGATAAATCTGTGAGAAAAATCTGGGCATGGTGGTGCACGCCTGTAACCCCAGCACTTGGGAGGCTGAGGCAGGAGAATCAGTGCAAGTTTGAGACCAGCCTGAGCTACAAAAGTGAGCTCAAGGCCAGTCTGAACCCCGTAGTGAGACCCTGTCTCAAAAAGACCAAAAAAAAAAAAAAAAAAGAAAAAAAAAAATCTGTGAGAAAACACAATGGAAACACATTGGCTTTTTAAGACAAATTAGATGGGAGGGGATATTAATCAGCTTTCTGTTGCTGTCACAGAAATACTTGAACTAATCAGTTTACAAAAAAAGAAAGCCTCATAACTGGGGTTGTTTCAGTCCGTGGTCGGTTGGCCCATTGGTTATGGATCTGTAGCAAGAGAACCCATCAGAGTGGAGTCTAGAGCTGGGGAAGCGGGTTCACATTATGGCCAGGAAAGAAAAAGAGAAGAGGAGGGACTGTGGCCCCCAGAGCCCCTTTAAGAACAACTTCCTCCCACCAGGCCCTGTCTCTTAAAGGTTCTCACCACTATCCATTAGCACCAAGCTGGAGATTAGCCCTTTAATGTCCCTAGGGGGACATTTTTGTTCTGCAGTTTAGTAAAGGGCATTAATACTGCTTCACTTTAACACAGACTTTTAACTGTAAATTACCCCCACTGTTTAAATCCACTTTGAACTACTTTATGAGTGCCTGCATACAACGTCAGAATTGTATTTGTTTTCCACTTAATATGGGCACCTATTGTATCATGAGGTTTACAAAGCAATTCCACTAAGTTTATCTCGTAAGGTAAATGCAACAATTCTGATTTAGTGAAAGAAGCTAATACTTGTGGTTGTTTTAGCCCCATGTTACAGGTGTGAAACTGAGACTCAGAAGAGCCCAAGAAACTTTTACCAGGTCACATAGGAAGTGGCTCTAAGCAGGGCCTTGCACTCGGCAGCCCCTGACTGGAGCTCAGACCTGCCAATCCTAAGTGTGCATCCTTGCCCTTGAGTTCATGTGCAGGGGACTGTGGTAAGATGCAGCTACAGCCACCCCAGCATGCAGTGTGAGGATCCCTATGTAAGATGGCTCATGCACCTTCCAGGACACTAGCTACAGTTGGTCTCTGGGTGCCAGAGGCCTCTTGCTGGGTGGGCAGTCATTCAGGGCACACAGAAGGATACCCTGCCTCCAAGGCCTTGTCTGGCTGGACTTCAGCCAAACATTTTTGAGCGAAAAGTCTCACTTGACTGTGAGACCTTGTTTCTCAATCTTTTTATCCAAAAAGAGTTCATTTGACTTAGCTTCACTGCTATGGATAGTAACAACAACTCTAACACTAATAGCACATGTATATGGAGCTCTCCTATTATGTCAAGCCTAGGTGCTTTGCAAGGATTATGTTTTTTTTTTTTTTTTTTTTTTTTTGTGGGACCGGGGTTCAAACTCACAACCTTGCACTTGCCAGGCAGGCACTTGTGCCACAGAGCTATCTCCCCAGCCCCTGCAAGGATTATGTTTTGAACCCTGAAAACAGCTTGCTTTTTACTGATTAGAGGCCGAGGTGAGGGAGGTTGACTGATTTGTATATGCAAGTTGGTACTAGTAAGTGAGAGTCAATATTCCAGGCAATTCCAGGTATTGATGTCAGGCAAAGTGACTTCACAGCTGGAGTCTGATTCCCTGTGCCATCCAGCTGACCACTTCTGAGCCGCACATTGTCCTGACTGTGTATTCTTTTCATTGTCCCTCTTTTGTAAATACAATGGAAAATGTACCAGGTTCATTGTGGTGGATGGATGACCAGTGGTCAATTTGTAACACCCAGCTGAACTGAAACAGCATAGTGCTGTGCAGGGGAGGCCCACTGGAGGGTTATGGCTGACAGTATAAGAGGCAGAACTGGAGAGAAAGAAGCTTGAAAGCTGTAATGTTGCTGAGAATGGCTACAGTTCACTTTGCGGGGGTGGGGGGGGCTCTGGTCCTTACTTGGGGCATCATTTCTTGGCTCCAGAGGGGAAGTTGATGTACTATTCAGTGTCCTGGAGAAGCCTGCAGCACTTGATCTCCTGATATGGATACAGCTATTCTTATCAGAGGAGCTTGGGACCTCACTGTTGCTGAGGCCAGCTGTGGTACTTTTCATGGGAGCTCTGGTTCTTACTTCCTGGCTGCAGTGCAGATCCCTCATCCTGCTGGCACAGATTTTCTAGTTTCCACCGCTGGCCTTTGGGCCTTCCCAGTGCAGATCCCTGAAACCAGCCTGTGTGAGACATTGTCGTGGTCTCTAGGCCTCCAGTTGGACTCGTGGGGTCACTGTGATGGGCTCTAGGTCCTCAGCTGGACTTGTGCAGGACATTGCCATGGGATCCAGGCCCTCAGCAGGATTCTTTTTTTTTTTTTTTTTGTCTTTTTGAGACAGGGTCTTGCTATGCAGTTCAGGCTGGCCTTCAGCTCACTTTCGTAGCCCAGGCTGGTCTTGAACTCGCACCAATCCTCCTGCCTCAGCCTCCCGAGTGCTGGGATTACAGGGGTGCACCACCACGCCTGGCTCCTCAGCAGGATTCTTTGGTCTTCAGTGTGTGGACAGATTTCCTGCACTCTTTTTGTATATGCCTCTTCGGGTGACTACTACAAAATAATTGTATAAATTATGTGTCTTATATTATTGCCTTGTAAAACCCCAAACTACAATACCTACCTTTTTTATTTTCCTGGATTTATCTTAATTCTTTGGTATAGTGCAAGAACACTAACACAGGATATGTACCACTTATGTCCAGAATTCTGAAAGCATCAATTTCCAGTACTTTCTTTCTTTCTTTTTTTTTTTTTTTTTTTTGTCTTTTTGAGACAGGGTCTTGCTATGCAGTTCAGGCTGGCCTTGGGCTCACTTTTGTGGCCCAGGCTGGTCTCGAACTCGCACCAATCCTCCTGCCTCAGCCTCCCGATTGCTGGGATTACATGCGTGTGCCACCACGCCCGGCCCTCCAGTATTTTCTAACCACACACACACACACACACACACACACACACACACTTTTTAATGCCTGGTCCAGATGGTCAAATAATCTACAAATATGACAACATGGAAACATCTGCAATCAGTTTGTGATATGGTAGTGCTAAGAGAGGCACAGTAAGACCTTGTAGAGCGGTGGTGGCGGACCTGGGGTACGCAGGCCACCCAGGGCTCTTTGTATCACTGAAAGCTCTATAAGGTTCTCCACTGCTGCTGAGGGCTTGAAAGAGAGAAGACATTTTACTGGGAAGCATTCAGGCTAAACTTGTTGGAGGTCATAGAATTTGAGATGAGCCCTGGGTGATAAGTGGAAGATGTGCGCTGAGGCGTGGGAAAAGCAGGGCATGTGTGGAGAGCACTTTGCGGCGGCAGCAGGTGCTGGCCTAGCAGGAGGAGGCTGGTTGGGAGCTGTGAGGGATGGAAAGTGCTAAAGGGAGGGCCTGGCCGTGCCACTGAGAGCTACCTGCTGGGTCACAGGAGTGCAAAGGCACTGTCCAGGCAATTACAAATATCAAAATCATGATGCTAGATAGAGGCGGCTGGGAGACATCTAAGTCAATAGACTGCATATGAAGGAGATCAGGAGATGGGAGTGGGGTTCACTTAGGTAAAGAGTCAGTGTGGATATTTACACTGGAAAATAGGAGATTACAGAGAGGCTCGCACCCCATAGGAAATTCAGCAGGCCACAGTGTAATTTCTGAGCAGGTAAGGAGTATGATAAGAGCTTTTCCTTTTATTTATTTATCTGTTTTTTGTGTGTGTTGCTAGTGATTGGACCTAGAGCCCGCGCACAGAGCTAAATCACCAACCCTTTTGTTGTTTTTATTTTATTTTTTTCTAAATCTTAAAACAGCGAAGGCACCAAATTGCCTAAGTTGGGCTCTAAATTTGAGATTCTCCTGCCTCAGCTTCCCAGAGTGCTGGAATGACAGATGTGTGCCACAATGCTCAGGGAGTTTTTCCATTTAGGAAAGTGAGAGTTGCAGGATTCCGGCAAGATGAATTAGGAATGGAAAATATTAGTGAAGAGTTTTATAGTTTACTAAAAAGAAATTCTGCAGTTCTCTGGAGTGCAGTGGAAGTTAAAAAGAGGAGGGTGCATGCAAAAAAAGATGCAGAGAAAATTTGCATAAGTTGGACAGAGATTTGAATGTGGAGGAGGAGCATGGAAACAGCCAGAGCTATCTTTTTTTTTTTTTTTTTTTTTTTTTTAATGGCTAGCTCATAGACTGCTGAGCCGTCTCTCTGGCCCTATCTTTCTTTTTTCTGTAAGCTTTTATTTTTTTGCGGGGAGAAGGGTACCAGGGATTGAACTCAGGCCCCTCGCACTTACCAGGCAAGCACTTATTCTACTGAGCTATCTCCCTAGCCCTAAGCTTTATTTTTTAATTCATTTTAATGAGAAAAAAAGATAAAATAGCAGTGAGACAGTTTCAAAACATGTTAGTAGGATAGTTATAATAATTAATGCCATGCATATTGTTATCTTCATAGTAGTTATTCAGAGGGCAAGGTGCAGACCTGATATCTTGTCTAAACAATATTAGTACAAATTTTTATTCTCAATGAACTAAAACAAAGTAGTTGTATATCTATCCTCCCTTGTGTATATGTGTATATATATATTTCTTTTTAAGGTTTCTAATACTAGGAGAAAATAATCATACTATGTCTTATAAACAGATTGTAAGTCAGAGATACAGTATGAATCATAAAATAAAAATTATAATTAAACAATATTCAGAAAATTAATTACATATTAATTAATTAAAATTAAATATTTCAAAATTCAAATCAAATCATAAGTCTAACTTAGAGGACAGAATATTGTGTATCATATGTACAAATCTATAATCAATTCAGAGTACTTGCAATAGTATTTGAGTAAGTACAACCAGAGCTATCTTGAGCTTTCAAACTTGGCAACTCTAGGAAAGGTAGTGCTTTCACAGAAACAGGAGGCAAGAAAAGGGAATGCACCTTCTCCCTCAGCCTGGAGTTTTGAAGGAGCAAAGGACAGTGGAATCTGTTCTGTCATTTCTACATCATAACTTAAAGTTTTAGTAGTGTGTTATATAAAAAGGGAAATGGGAAAATTAGTTTGAAACTGGAGATTATAGAAAAAGCTGGCTTGGAAATTAGAAATATATATATATGCTGTTCCAGGGATCAAACTCAGGACTTTGTTTTGTTTTGTTTGTTTGTTTGTTTGTTTGTTTGCAGAACCAAGTATTGAACTCAGGCCCTTACGCTTACCAGGCAAGCATTTATTCCACTCAGCTATCTCCCCAGCCCAAACTCAGGACTTTGCACTTGCCAGGCAGGCACTGATGCCACTGAGCTATCTCCTCAGCCCCACAATTGTGATTTTGAAGCACACATAGTACACTGAGCAGCCAATTTAAACTATAAAATGCCAAATCAGACAGTTAGAGGAACAGCATGTGTGTTGTGTCAAAGCTCAGAAAATAATAAAGAGGGAAAGGGTAAATATGCAGGAGGTGTGAGACCCAGAGGATATGAAAAGATTCCAGAGGAGAGGAAGAAGAATGTTTCCAGACAACATTTGTTGACTGTGTAGTCAGTGGTGGGCTCTGGGCTAAGAAACTTTCTGAACTAGTTTATGGACCACTTGCAGCAGCCCAGTGAGGGTGAATACTGTCATCATTCACAATTCGCAGATAGGGAAGCTGACACTTAGTTAGAGGAATGAACTACTTTACTGTTCAAAGGACAAGCTAACTCAAACTGTTTTCCAGCAAAATAGACACACTGTCTTTTCTGAGCAAAATTTCAGTGTTTGGTCAGGGCAAGTGTCCCCAGAGAACCTACTTTCCCACTTGCTTTCAAATGAAAGTCATTCACTGTCTCCCTGCTCCCACAGGCACCAATGAAGATGCCATCATTGCAGTCCTGGCCTACCGCAACACGGCCCAGCGCCAGGAAATCAGGACAGCCTATAAGACCACCATCGGCAGGGTAGGCGCAGTCCCCTGCTCCTGGTGGGTGACAGGGACTTCTCAGGCAGCACGGAAGCAAGACCTTTCTCCGTTCATGAAGGAATCTTGTATTTTAAAAGATAAATCTTTTGTCTTGTTTAATTTATTTATCTACATTTTAAAGAAACTGTTGACTAAGATTAATAGGAAATCATCCTGAATTAGTGGAACAAAAGAAACAACAGTACTGAAACATAGGTATTTTTCCAATTGAACAAAAACCTCTTAGATGCTTCTTTCTAAACACATGGTGACATGATGAAAAACACTCAGTCACTTCTGTTCTTTTATTTCCTGAATATACAAATATTAAAATGGCAGTGATGGGCCAGTGAGATAGCTCAGTGATCTAACGTGCTGCTTAGGCAAGCTTAGGTAGCCTCAGGGACCGCAGTTCAATCCCCAGTACCACATGCCTTGCCAGCCCCATCCTCAGGGCAGGCTAAGCTGACCATAATATAAATAAAGTTAAAAATAAAAATAAAAATAAAATAGCATTGAAAGGCCAAGCATCGTGGTGCACACAGTGTAGTTCAATAAAACAAGAATTTAAATAAAATAAAATAAAATAAAATAAAAACAAAACAACAATAAAAAAACCCTAACTCTCTAAAAACGTATTTCTTCTCTAGATGTTTCTTACAGATACAACTTCAGGATTCTTATTTAATACTGGTATAGTTGCCGGGCGTGGTGGCTCACGCCTGTAATCCCAGCACTTGGGAGGCTGAGGCAGGAGGATTGCTGCGAGTTCGAGACCAGCCTGGGCTACAAAAGTGAGCTCAAAGCCAGCCTGAACTGCACAGTGAGACCCTGTCTCAAAAAGCCAAAAAAAAAAAAAAAAAAAAAAAAAAAAAAAAAAAAAAAAAAAAAAAAA
>PVJA010048209.1:0-14308 GCA_004027025.1 Myocastor coypus | reverse complement strand
ATTTCCAAGCTAAGTCAAAGATATTTGATACTCAGAAAGCCAGTGATGATAAGCTCAAGTACCTATGTTATAGAGTAATAGTATCACAAAGCTTTTCTGCTGGAGGGTTAAGAATGTAAGTTAACAGACCAAAAATTGGAGAAAAAGAAGGGCTATAAGGATAGCCAATATTTTGGACCTAGCCCTTCAAGGTCAATAAGGACCCAGGATATAAGACAACCTGCACTGTAATATCCTATAACTCAAAGGTGTCCCAAATTTTCTGGTCAAGGAGATTATGGGACCTCAGAGGAAAGGGATGAATGAACTATAGTGCGTCTAAGGAGAGTCACCCAGAGAAAAACATTCTCTCAGGCTTTCACAGAAAGCAAAATGGCCAAGCAATGGCCGTGACTCGTCCCAAAGGCTGACACTAACAACAGTTCTACAAAGTACTGTCTATGGTCCCAAACTTAATCCTGAGGGGATTTGACGCTGGAAGATACAAAAAAAATGAATGTTTTGTTATACAGGTCTTGCTTCGACTTGCCCCTGACCACCCAGCAAGAAAAAGAAAAAAAAATGCTCAATTACAATGCATGAAACGCAGAGCTAGATTAGTGAGATGAGCATTAGGAGGCTTAGATTCAATAGCCTCCAACATCACAAGCTTCACTGGTGGCCCACTACAATTGCAGAACATCTGACTGTGTATGTATCTGCTTCCTCTTAGTCCAAAGAGAAATATATTCTTTTCCTTTTTTTTTCTTTTTTTTTTCTAAGCAACATCAATAGGGAGGTGGGTCATGCCCACACACTGTACTCTGTCGAACAATTGTGAGGACAATATGCAATATGTCAGCTTTCAAAGAAAAGAAAGAGGAAAATAAAAAAGGAAGAAAAAGTAATGTTGATTTAGAAGGGTAAATGTTTAATTGTTTGATCAATCTTATATACCTATATGTATTAATCTAAACTGTTCTGATGATGAAAATATGTAATATAACCATTGTTAAATTTAAACAATAAAAAAATATTTAAAAAATAAAAAAGAAAAAGAAATTTTAACTTTTCTGTTCAAAAATTTTGCTCTGTAAAATAAATAAATGAATCTCTTGCCCTTGATGAAAGCTCACCATGTCCCCAGAGAGCATCCTTATCCATCTTGCTGGATATAGATGAATGCACACCATCATCTAGAATTAGACTGAATATGTGCTGAGATCTTGGCCCCCTGTTTTAAGAAGCTTTATAAACATTATCAAACATGCTGCCCTTATTTTTAGAGTCTAATTAAATCTACCAATACTTGGTAACCTATAAAAGGTTAATATGATAAATTCTGAAAAAAAGAACTTTTAATTTTTTATTTTTAAATTATTTTTCTGTACTTTAGGAAAGGTCTGCAGGATGTTCAGAGACTCACTACATAGACCCAATTCATGGTGAGTCTCCTGGTTTTTTAAAAAAATTTTTTATTCATTTTAATGAAAACATCAATGAAAAAGTTTCAAAGCAAGTTAGCAGGACAGACGCAATAATTAATACATTGCATATTGTTTTCTTTGTATGAGTTATTCAGTGAACAAAATCTAGACATGATATCTTGTCTAAACAATATTAATACAAACTTTTCTTCTCATTGAACTAAGAGAAAGAAACTGTATATCTATACTAACCAATTTGTATATACATTTCTGTATTTTTTCACTACAAAATAGTCCTTTATTTACATCCCACTCTTTTGTTTCATTTGGTCAGGATGGATTTTCCATTGCTGTTGGAGAGGCTGTATCTGGAGAAGTCTATAAAAGACCTTTTCATACTTGAAACTGTTCTAAAGGTTGTATATATTTGGAATAACCAAAATAATTCAACATAGTTCCATAGCCCATAATAGTAGTAGGTTATCAGCAGGATGGGAAATTGCCAGAAATTGTTGATCTGAGCATTTTAAAGCTCATAATATTAATATGCCGTTACTTTTTATACTCTATAGTTATACTTTTCTGCTGGATGGTTAAGACCAAGTTATAACAAGACCTATGTACTTAGAACTGTAACTATTGTATCTGACAAGGTTAGTCATTTTTTGTGTGTGTGTCCATTGATCATTTCTTAATTTTTAAAGAGAGTACAAATTAGAATTAAAACAGAAATAAACTAAAATGTTACAGAATTTCACTTAACAAAATATAAATTTTAAAAATTATTATTTGCAATAATTAATAAATTACATAATGTTGTCTTTATCTTAGTCATTCAGAGTACAACATGTAAGCATGATTTCTTCTATAAAGATCATTAGTACAGATTTTTCTTTCATTGAACAAAGAGAAATTAGCTGTATATATAGTCCAATAGCCCGTAACAGTAGTGAGTTACCAGCTCATCTGGCATTATCAGAGGCTGTTGACTTGAGCTTTTTACAATTCAGCATATCAATATGGCTTTCTTTTTTATGCCTCATGGTTAGACTTTTCTACTGGATGGTTAAGACCAAGATAAAGCAAGACCTATGTCACAAAAAAATATGTAGCTTTTGTATCTGACAACATCAGACAGGTCCACTCAGGGTTTATCCTGAAACCATGTACTGTGGCTTGCAGAATTTTTGTCAGTGTCAGATATTTGCATGACTGACTGCCATTTCTGGAAAAATCCCCTCAATATTTTACCCTGAAACCATGTAGAGCACCTGTAGATCTTTTTTCAGTGTCAGCCATCTGGATCAGTAATGGCCATTGCTTGACCATCTTGCTCTCCTTGAAAGCCTGACAGAATCTTTTCTCTCTAGGTGACTCTCCTTACGCACACTCTACAATGATGATCACTTTCCTCTGTAGCCCCATAATCTCCTTCATCAGAAAACTTGGGACACCAGTGAGTTACAGAGTGTCATAGCACTGTTCTCTTATGTGCTAAGTACTCACTGACCTTGAAGGTCTAGGGCCAAAATATAAACTATACTTGTAGCCCCTCTTTTCTCTAACTTTTGATCTCAAACTTTATTAACCACCCAGAAGAGAAGCTTACTGATGCTATTACCCAATAAAAGAGGCAATTGAGCTAAACATCACTTTCTATCTGAACATCAAATGTCATAGACATAACATGGAACTACTATTTTCCAACAATCATAGATATTCTCAACTTTAAATTTCTATAGAATGTGGAACAAAGACAATCATATATTTTTACAAAGAGATTTAGATTAATCAATACAAAACATAGTAGCAGAACAATCCTGTGACATTTTTCCTTGTTTCTTATTTTCTTCTATTATCTTTTTTTTGCAAACATTTACTTTAAAAACAGTACATCAGTTTTTGATATGGCATTAGAAGCCGTATGCATTTAGAAGACGAAAATGATAAGTAATTCAAGTATGCTTTTAGGATTACACATTGCTATCCTCAGTTTAGTTTTTGGTTCATACATATTAGCATATAGAGTTAGTCAGTGTGAGAATTCTATCCATTAACTTCTGTTTTCAAAACCCTGACAGAGATATTTAGGACTAATGCCTTAACCACCTTGTTTATATAAATGTATAGTCTTGGTCCTGCCATATTTCCTAACCTTTCTCCTTTCCCTCTTTTCGTTCTTTAATCTTTAACTTTTATCTTTCCATTTAACTGTGTTATACTTTTCAATTTTTATTTCTTCTTTTGACTTCCCACACTAGGGACACAATATGATATTTACATATGTAGATCTTATTTACTTCACTTATGAGTATATCAAGTTGCATATGAAGGCTTTGAGTTTTACTTTATAGCTTTATAAATTTATAGTAATACTCCAACTTTTTCATCCACTCCTCAGATGGCAGGCATTTTCGTTGCTTCAAGGATTTGGCGATCACAAATTGTGCTGCTATAACATTTGCACATACATATCAATATAATATGATATTTTTCATTCTATTGGGAAAATTCCCCCCAAAATTAAATAACTGCATGGTTATTTAAGGACAGGGTTTGTAAGGACTCTCCACACTGACTTCCACAATGGCTGTACCAGTCTACATTCCCAACAGCAGTGGAGAATGGTTCTGCCACACCCTCTCCAATATTTGCTATTGCTTGATTTCTTTATGGTAGCCATTCTTTTCGGGGTGAGATGGTATCTCAGCGTTGTTTTAATTAACATTTCATTTCATGACTGATTAGTGATGTAGACCACTTTTTCATGTATTTATCTGCTTCTTGTATTTCTTCCTCTGAGAAGTATGTGTACATCTCAGATGTTGATTTTTGGATTTGGTCTTTAAATTCTGGAGCCCTAATGTTTTTTTAGCTCTTTATAAATTCTAGACAGAAGAAATTTTTCTGAGTAATTATAAGTTAAGATTCTTCCACATTTGTGTGTTATCTTTTACTCTCTTGGGAATTTCTTTTGACATCCAAAAGCTTCTCAGGAAGAGGAGATCCCAGTTATTAATTCTTTCAAGTATTACTCATGCAGTTTGAGTTTTATAAATGGTCTGCTTGCCTACCCTAATGTCTTCAAGATTTCCCCCTACTTCTCACACTGAATGAACAGCACAGAACAAATGGAGTTTCTGAGATAGGTACAATTAACAAAACTGAATTAAGAAAATATAAAACACTGAGATTTAGTATTTTTGCTCTAATATTTAGATCTTTAATCCATTTTGACTTTAGTTTAGTGCATGGTGATAGACCTAGGTCAAGTTTTACTTTTTGGCATGTAGAGATCCATTTTTTCCAGCACCATTTGTTAAAGAGGCTATCCTTCTTCCAGTGAACATGTTTGGCCCCTTTGTCAGAGATAAGGTGGATGAGTGTGATTGTATTTGTTTCTGCATCTTCTAATCTATTCCTTCTATCCTCGGGTCTATTTTTTTTTTGCCAATACCATGCTGATTTTATCATTGTAGCTTTGTAGTATAGTTCTAAGTCAGGAATTTTAATGGCTCCAGCCATGTCTTTGTTGCCCAGGATTATCTTTGCTATTCTACGTCTTTTATGGTTTCAAATAAATTTTAGGAATGATTTCTCTAGGTCTTTGAGGCATGCTGATGGTATTTTGATAGGGATTGCATTAAATCTGCATAAAAATTTTGGGAGGATGACCATCTTCACAAAATTGGTTCTTGCTATCCAGGAGGGCGGAATATCTTTCCATCTTCTGAAATCCTCTATGGTTTCTTTTTTCAGAGTACTATAGTTTTCATTGAATAGATCTTTTACTTCTTTAGTTAGATTAATTCCTGGGTGTTATTGTAAAAGGCAGTGTTTCTCTATTTTCCCTGTCAATGTGTTTGTTATCTGCATAGAGGAATTGTATTGAATTTTGGGTAGTGACTTTGTACCCTGCTATGCTACTGACTTTACATATTGACTCAAGTAGCTTCTTGGTGGAGTGTTTTGGTTCTCCTAAGTAGAGTATCATGTCATCTGCAAATAATATCGGTTTAACTTCTTCTTTACCTATTCTTATTCCTTTTATTTCTCTCTCTTCTCTAATGGCTCTAGCTACTGATTTCAGAACAATATTGAATAGGCATGGTGATAGAGGACATCCTTCTCTTGTACTAGATCTGATAGTAAAAGATTTCACGTTTTTCCCACTTAAAATTATGTTAGCAATTGGAATGTCATAGATGGCTCTTATCAAATTGAAGTAAAGGCCATCTATTGCAATTTTCCATTGGGCTTTGTCAAAAGCCTTTTATACATCAATTGAGATGATCATGTGGTTTTTGGATTTGGCTCTATTGATATAGTTTATTACATTTATAGATTTGCAAAATGAGAACAAATACCTTAATGTTACACCATGAGCTTCGAGGAAAAGAAAAATAAAGCAAGCCTAAAACCCAAAGAAGACAAGAAATTATAAAGATTAGAAAATACATTAATTCAATTTAGGAAAATATAATAGTACAAAGAAAGAGTGATTCAAAGAGATGGTTCTTTGAAAAAGTAAATAAAATTGATAATTTCTTAGACAACTTCACCAAAAAGATGAAAGAGAAAAGAAACCTCAAATTCAAGCAACAACGAATGTAAATGGTGAATTTACTACTGATCCTGTGGAAATATAGAATATCATCAATAGCGGCTTTGAAAATCTTTGATCTCACTGAATGGACAGCAGAGAAGAAATGGAGTTTCTGAGATAGGTGCAACTACCAAGACTGAATTAAGAAAATATGAAACACTGAGTAAGCCAATATCAGCCAATGAAAAGAAAATGTAACAAAAAACTTACCAACAACGAAAAGAGCAGGTCAAGATGGATGCACAGCTGAATTTTGTAAGAAATTTAGAGAAGATATGAACTCAATATTCCTCAACCTCTTTAGTGAAATTTAAAAGGAAGCAAAACTCCAAAATGATGCAAGTGCCGGGCGTGGTGGCGCATGCCTGTAATCCCAGCACTTGGGAGGCTGAGGCGGGAGGATCAGTGCGAGTTCGAGACCAGCCTGGGCTACCAAAGTGAGCTCAAGGCCAGCCTGAACTGCATAGCGAGACCCTGTCTCAAAAAGACAAAAAAAAAATGATGCAAGTATTATACTGACACAAAAACAAAAGAAAACCTCCACCAAAAGAAAGTGATAGGATAATCTCACTCACGTTAATAGATGTAAAAGTCCTGAAAACTACTAGCAAACATAATGCACCAAATCATCAGGGAGGTTATACAACATTGTCAGGTAGCACTGATCCCGAAGATTCAAGATTTGTTCAACATGCAAGTCTACAAATGTAATACACTATATCAAAAGCCAAAACAAAAACTAAATGATCATCTCAATAGACACTGAAAAAGCTTTTGAGAAAGTCCGACACTAATTCATCACAAAAATCCTACAAAAATATTGGCATAGATGTCTACTACCTCAATCTTATAAAACCATCATGAGAAACTGACAGACATCATTCTAAATGGAGAAAACTTGAAAGCTTTTACTCTCAAATCAGGTACAAGACAAGGATGTCCACTATGACCACTCCTATTCAATATACTTCTGGAAACATTACCCAGAGCCATTAGACAAGAGAGACAAATGAAAATAGGTAAAGAAGAAACTGAATTATCCTTATTTGCAGATGACATGATGAAAGACCACAACACTTGACTTAAACCTCTTAGAATTAATAAACAAATTCAGAAACATAGCAGGATACAAAATCAACACCAAAATATCAATAGCATGCCTCTATTCAGATAACAAACTCACTGAAAGAGAAATTAGAGGAACTATAAACTTCACAATATCTTCCAAAAAAGGAAATACTTAGAAATTATTCTAACTAAGGAAGTAAAAGATCCATATAATGAAATAGTCTGAAAAAAAGATCAAGAGGATTTTTGAAAATGGAAACATATTTCTTGCTTCTGGATAAAAGAACCAATATTGTGAAAATGACCATGCTCCCAAAATTGTTATGCAGGTTTAATGCACTCATTAAAATACCATCAACACACCTCACAAAGTTAGACATAACATTCCTAACATTTATTTGGAAGCAGAAAAACCCTAGAATAACAAAGACAATCCTGGCCAACAAGGGCTAAGCAGGAGGCATTACAATCCCAGACCTGAAATTATACTACAAAGCTACTATGATAAAATCAGCATGGTGCTGGCAAAAAATAGACCAGAGGATCAACGGGAGAGATTATAAAATGTAGATACAACTACAAGCACACTCAGACACTTTATCTTTGACAAGAATACATTCAGTGGAGGAAAGATAGTCTCTTTAATAAATGTTGCTGGAAAAAGTGACAGTGCAAATATTGAAAACTAAAACTAGATCCTAGTCTATCACTGTACACTAAACTAAAGTCAAAATGGATTGATGATCTAATCATTAAAACATAAATGCTAAGTCTACTGGAAGAGAAAGTAGGTGGAAATCTTGAAGACATAAGGATAGGCAGACTGTTCATGAACAAAAAAGAAACTGCATAGGAAATACTTCAAAGAATCAACAACTGGAATCTCATATTTTTAAGAAATTTATACATGCTAATATAAATCACCAACAGACTGAAAAGACTACTCACAAATTAGGAAAAAGTCTTAGCCAACAATGACTCAGACAAAAGTCTTCTCTCTAAAATTTATGAAGAACAAAAAAAAAAAAATGCAAGGCCCTCAAAATTCAAAGAGCAAATCCAATGATGGGCATCTGGGATGAATATACACTTCTCAGAGGAACAAATATGAGGCAAATAAATACATGAAAAAGTGATCCACAGCACTTGTCACTCAATTTAATTTTCAATTAATTTAATGCAAATTAAAGTAACTTTGAGATACCATATCACCCCAGAAAGAATGTCTATTATAAAGAAATCAACTAATAACACATACTTGACAGGTTATGAAGAAAGATACTCTTCTCCACTGTTGGGAATGTAGACTGGTACAATCACTATGGAATCCAGTGTGGAGACTCATCAATAAACTAAAAACATCATACCACAATAGTATATGTATGACCATATACTACTGAAAAATCTTGGAAACAACTCAAATGCTGTTCAAGTGAAAAATAAATAAAAAGATGTGGTATTTTTATACAATGGAGTATCACTCAGACATAAAGAAAGACAAAATGAGAGCCTTTAAATGCATACAACTAGAGGCTACACTAATAAGTGAAATAAATCAGACCCACATGTTTAAATATCATACTGTCTCCCCAGCATAAGAACATGAAAGAATAAATAAACTCTGTAAGTAATAATATATATAACGAAACAAAAACAAGCCCAACATAAGGAATAAACCACAAAGACAAGGAAAAGGGAAAAAAAAGATAGGAAAAGAAGCAAGAAAGAAAAATAATGTAAGAATATATTCAGAACAGCTGTAATTATTGTTGAACTAATTTCCTTAAGTTTTCTGAAAGCATTACTTAATGTTTAAAATTTTCACTTTTACTAACTCCATATGCTAATATCTCTAATGTTACCAACTACATTGAAGACAACAAAGTCCAATATAAAAACCATAAATATGCTCATCTTGTTCCCCTAAATGAGTATCATTTCTAATGTCTTATCAAGTATTATTCTCCCTTTAAAATAAATTAAAGAAGCTCGGGGGATAGCTCTGTGGTCTAAGTGTCTGCCTGGCAACAACAAGGATCCACATTATAAGATCTACATGCTGTCAGCCTCGGCCTGCATACACAGATTTGATGCAGGTCTTTAAGCCCAGCTCTGGGGAGCCTAAAAACAAGAGTATCACAAAGAGTGTGAGCTGCACTGTGAGACCCTGTACCAAATACATAAATTTTTAAAAATAATTAAGGAAAAGTAAATGAGGACAACAAAAATTAAGGTTTATTGAAAGAAAGCATTAATATTTAATTATGTAACCAATCTCACATAACTGTCTATATCAATGTGAACAACAGATCTTTTCTTTTGACGGGCTCAGCCCACTCTGGGGGTATGGGGCTTGCACAGCATATAGTGCAGGGGATTGAACCATGGCCATGTACTTGCCTACACAGGAGCTTTAGACTGCTGAGCTATCTTGCTGGCCCTGAACTACAGATTTGGTGGTGAAAACATGCAATACAACAACCATCATTAAATTTTTATTGTTTTGAAAGCTTGTACCATATGAATTGTGTTTCTGTTATTTCTTTTTGCTTTTTAAAAACAATTAAAATAAGGAAAAATAAAAATACTGCAAAACCACTGAAGTAAGCAAAAAGGAATTGATTTTGTGACAACAGCTATCAAAGTACACACATTCTAAAAAGCAGAATATACAGAACGCAAATGGTATGTGCTGCACTTCATTCACAAATCTGTATCCAGTATTCTAAGAGACATTTCACTTTAGTTGCATCACAACTGGTGAAAATAAACTATTAAGTTTTCCACTGTCCACTCATTTTACACTTTATATGTGAATGCATCCCATTAGGTCCTCTATTTTGTCCTCTGGAACACTTGGATGATCCATTTGTGTATCTGCCTTTTCTTCTGCTGTACACAATGGATTTAGCACAGGAGAAAGCAACAGGAAGATATTGGCCAGGAGCATGTGAATTATTGGTGAAAGATGTTTCCCGAACCTGCGGGTCATGGTGGCACCAATGAAAGGCACATAAAGGAGGAGCACAGCACAGACATGAGAGAGGCCAATGTTGAGGGCTTTGAGCCTGTCATCTCTGGACGTGATGCTCAGCACTCTCTTTAGGATGAGTTGGTAAGAGAAGAGAATCACCAGTGTATTGAGTCCCAATGTCAAGATGACAATAATGAGACCATAGAGGTTGTTGATGCTGGTGCTGGTACAGGTTAGTCTCGTCATATCCTGATAAAGACAATAAGAATAAGACAGAACATTAGAGTGGCAGAAGGGCAGGCACTTTATCAGGAATATCACTTGAAAGACCACCCAAAATGCACAGGTGAAAGCAGCTATTCCAATCTTTCCAATAACACAATGAGTAAGGATAGATGCATAGTATAATGCATCTCGGATAGCCACAAATCAACCAAAGGCTATGGGCACTAGGAATCTGGCATCTACTAACCTATACACATGATTGAAGAACATCTGTGCAACACATACATCAAAGGCATCCTCAGGGACATTGAACCAGTCAGATTATCCTCTTCAAATAATCCTTCTCCAAAGATCTCCAAGATCTCTTAAGAATACTCAACATGCTATTGTCAAACGCCATCATTTTCTTCATAAAAATGAACATGGGACCACACCTGGCTGGCTCAGTTGTTTAAAGCACCTGCTTGGGAAAACTCAGTCAGGCGCAGGGGACTGTGGTTCTATGCCTAGCTCCATAGGTCACTCCAGACCAGCCCTTAAGGAAGACTGAGCTAGCCAAAAAAATAAATCCTCCTCCAAAAATGAATATGGGCATTAACTATTATGTAACTATTTGTTGAATTTATATTCCTCTTATTAGAAGTTAAATACCATGAAGCAAAAATTTCTGCTCATCAAACTCATACAGTAAATAAAAGCCATATGTGAGCATTTTCATGCATTGAGTAAACAAAAGACATCAATGAATGGATCTCCGATTGAGTATGGATCTCCTCTCAGCAAGTCTTCAAAATCCCAAACATCTGATTTTCTTGTGGACCTGAGATGATTAACCTAGTGGAAAGGTAAAAAAGAAAATCTCTTAAAAAACAAGGATGTAGGAAAAAAATAATTCAACATCTGCAAGACAGTGCAAAGATGAACAACATAAGGCTAATAGGCATCAATGAGAAAGAAGGAGTCAATGCAAGTGATCTGAAAAGAATATGGGCAGAAGTAATAACAAAAAACTTCCCAAATATGGGGAAATAATTTGACATATAGTAACTGCAGCATATAGAACTCCAAATAACATCAACCCAATTAAAACCACAACCAGACATATAATAATCAAGATCCCAGAAATTCAGAAAAGGAACAGTATATTAAAAGCCTCTAGAGAAAAGAAACTGATCACATTTTTAAAAAAGCAACACAATAATGGCAAACCATCAAGTCAGAAAAAGGCATGGAGCAAAGTACAACAAGTCTTACAAGAAAACAAATTTAAACCCAAAAAGATATACCCTCCAAAACTCTCTTTCAAGTTTAATGGAGGAGTGAAATACTTCTAGGACAAAGAACAGCTAAAGAATTTCATTATGACAAAGCCAACTCTACACAGTTTACTGAAAGATATTCTAGAGATGGATCAATATGACAACTCCATGAATGAGAATGGAAAGAATCCACAAAATAGGGCACAGGAGGAAAAGAGGTATGCAATAGCAGTCTTTCAAATATTCTTCTGTATACAGCAGCAAAATATTTCCATCAGCATATTCTACAAATGGACTTCTCCTGCACCCTAAGGGTCATGATTCTGTCTGACTCTACAGGGTGAATATCAAGGAAATAGAAGTAGCTCAGTAGCACAAGCGATACCTGGCCACCAGTAAGTGTCATGGACACTGTCCATATACACGGGAAACTATAACTTGGTGTGATGTCCTATTCCTAAACTGTTAGAATCTCTGGTCATATATTTGCCATTCCAGTATTTTTGTTGTTTTATTCTTATTAATTATTTACTACCATGGAAACTTTTTCTTAGTTGATATATACATTAGCCTGTTCAAATATTATGTGAGAAGGGGCTGGGGAGATAGCTCAGTGGCACAAATGCCTTCCTGGCAAGTGCAAGGTCGTGAGTTTGAACTCCAGTCCCACAAAAAAACAAAAAATAAATATTATGTGAGTACTCTGAATTGATTGCAGATTTGTACATATGATACAGTGCATTCAGGCCTCTAAGTTGGACTCACAATTTGATTTTAATTTTGGAATATTGTTTTGAAATATTAAGTTTAATTTTTAATTAATTAATATTTATTACTTATTATTTATTTTACTTTTAATTAGAAATAATGTGACAGTTTCAAAACACTTTAGAAGTACATTTCAAGTATTTGATACAATGCATATTGTTGTCCTCCTATTAGTTATACAGAGCACAGGGTGTAAACGTTATCATTTTTCTAATCATTATTGGTACAAACAAATTGTTTCTCATTGAACTAAAAGAAAGTAGTTGTATACATAATCCAATGTTCAATAACCACAGTGGGTTATTGGTAAAACTGGCAAGCTTGGAAGCTGTTGATTTAGGCCTTTTACACCTCAGCATTCTGACCTAGCTTTACATTTTATGCCTTGTGGTTAAACTTTTCTGCTGGTTGGTTATGGGCAATTTTAAGCAAGACCTGTATAGCAAAATATGTAACTTGCCTATCTCTGAAGGTCAGTCAAATCCTCTCAGGATTTACTTTGGAGTCATGTACAGTGTTTTGTAAAACTATTGTCAGTGTTAGCCATATGGATAAGTCACGGCCGTTGCTTGACCAGTTTGCTCTCTGTGAAAGCCTGAGAGAATGTTTTCTCTGTAAGTTACTCTTACTATGTATCTTCAATTCCTTTCCTCTGTGGCCCCATAATCTCCTTGAACAGAAAATTTGGGAAACCACTGAGTTATAGGATGTTACAGCATAGGTTGTCTTATATCCTGAGTCCTCACTGTTAATTAATATTTAATTAATATTCTGAATATTATAATTTTTGTTTTATGAGTCATACTGTACCTTTGATTTAGAATTTATTTATAGCACATGGTATGATCTTTTTTATTCCTTTTTCTTTTCTTTTCTTTTTTTTTGTCTTTTTCAGACAGCGTCTCACTATGCAGTTCAGGCTGGCCTTGAGCTCACTTTTGTAGCCCAGGCTGGTCTTGAACTCACACCAATCCTCCTGTCTCAGCCCCCCAAGTGCTGCGATTACAGGTGTGAGCTACCATGCCTGGCGATCTTTTCTACTAATAGTAGAAACTTCAAAAAGAAAAATTATATATATATATTATATATATATATATATATATATTTGTTTTATATCTATCTACAGATAGATATCTATATCTATATCTGTATATATATACACACAGGAGAGTTAGGATAGATATATCCTAACTAATTTCTCTTAATTCACTGAGAATAAAAGTTTGTACTAATATTATTTAGACAAGATATCAGGCCTGCATTTTGGGCTCTGAAAACTACAATGAAGACAACAATATGCATTCTATTGATTATTGTAACCATCCTAATAACTAGTTTTGAAGCTGTTTCATACCTATTTTACCTTTTCTGGCATTCAAATGAATTTAAAAAATAAAAAATAAACATCAGTGAACTAAAAAAAAAAAAAATCAAGTAACATAAAATCGTTAACCTAGAGAAAATCTCTTCTTTTGAGTGGTCAAACAAAATAACCTTAAATGCAGAAGTTTTTCCGCATGTATACTTATGAAAAATAGAAAATACAACATATCCCAAGTACTGGTTTAGTAATTTTGAGTCTAAGCGGGGAACAGGCCCCTTGGTAAACAGGTGATTTCATTGCTTCTTTTGCTTTCTATTCTCTCCAATAGAAAGAAACTTCATTGTTTCTTAAACATGATTACAGGGAACATAATTTTCAGATTCTGGTCTCTTACAATCCTTGACAGAACTTCAATCCACTTCTGCTATGTCTTCAAATATACCTTTCTCTAGATACATTACAATGTTGGGATCCAACAAGACCTTTGCCTGTATGTGCATCTCATCCTCTCACTAGGCTTTGGGATTGGAGATTTGTTGTACTTTACATGTGAGATTGGAATCCTTCACTTCTCTCAGCCTATGCAGACCTCATTTGAAGCAATTCAAGTGGTTCTACCATGAGAATAATCAGCTGGCTTGCCGTTACTAGATATTTTTCCTGGAAATTTCCTGAAAA
>PVJA010048208.1:0-14317 GCA_004027025.1 Myocastor coypus | reverse complement strand
TAAAAAAAGGGCTGTGGTGTAGCTCAGTGGGACAACCCTGGGTTCAACTCCACTACCATAATAAAGTAATTAATTAAAACTAAAGACTAGAGCCAGGCGTGGTGGCGCACACCTGTAATCCCAGCACTCGGGAGGCTGAGGCAGGAGGATCAGTGCGAGTTCGAGACCAGCCTGGGCTACAAAAGTGAGCTCAAGGCCAGCCTGAACTGCATAGTGAGACCCTGCCTCAAAAAAAGAGACTAAAAAAAAAAAACAAAAACAAAAAAAAACTAAAGACTAGGAAAAAAAAAAAAAGACTAGAAGCTTTCGTACAGACCCTTATGGGTGGACCGTCAATGGAGTGTGAAACAGGGGCTCCTGCAGGTAGAGGGGGGCAGGAGGGTGTGGACAGGGCCTGGGCAGCCGGGGCTGAGTGGGCAGGAGGGTGTGGCTCTGTCTCCAGTGGTGCAGGCTGGCGGAGGGGCTAGGGTTATCCTAAGTGGGGTGGGAGTGCCTGCCCAAGCAGAAGTGCATTTGTGCCCATAAGCAAGAGCGGGTACCTGGGGTGACTGCGGCCGCCAGGAGCCACTGGAGAGTTTTCCTTGCTTTCCTGGTGCTGCCTCACCACGTGTTTTTTTTTTTATTCTTGTTTCAGAACCTTTGTTTGTTTATTCACTCATTTTTATGGCCAGCTCAGCCCGCCCCAAGGGCAGGGCTGGCGCAGCATGTGGTGCCGGGGATCGAACCGTGGTCTCTGAAGCTGCCCAAGCTTTCCCAAGCAGGCGCTTTAGACCACTGAGCCATCCCACCAGGCCCCACCACGTGTTTTTAATGTAGTCTGAGTAGCCCCAGTGTGGGCATGGGCAGAGTGTTTCTGCCCACTGCCTCTGTGGCTCAGGATTCAGGGACGCTTGGCACCCGAGGTGGCAGAGGCTTTAGAGGCCTCCGATGGGATGAGAATGCTGCGGGGGCGTGCTGCAGGCAAGGACGATGGGTCCTTGCCTTTGGTCATCAGAGCAGAGGCTGACCTCAGAGGCTACCAGGCCAGCCCTTCTGGGGACAGAAGCCTGGGGCCATGCTCAGGCAGGGACGCCAGCGCCTGGCTGCCCTCCGGGCCTCGAGAGGCTCCTTGCTGCTGCCATTTGGTCCCCTGGCCTCCTCTGGGACTGCCCTTCTCAGGGTCAGCCAGCTTCTGCTGCAGTGCAGGCCACCACCTTGCCCGCCTCCTCCCACATCCTGTGCCCTGCCACAGCCGCCTGGCCCCGGGCCCTGCCCTCCTGCCTGGCTTCCTGACTCGCTGACGCCACCCCACCCTGCGAGCCCCCACCTCTCTCCCAGCCAATCTGAGGGTGTCTCTCTCCTTGCTAAGCAGCCTGTCAGATATCACCAGCTCCGTGGGACTGCCTGGCCCAGGCACCTGCCCCAGAGTGGGTACAGAACAGGGCCTGCTACCTCCTCGCAGCTGGAGACAGACACCCCAGCTGGTGTCACGCACCTCTCAAGATTGCAAGGGGCTGGCTGAATGCGGGCCCTGGGCCTGGGTGCCAGGGTTTGGGGTGCCCTGGCCTGCAGGTGGCTGTCGGCTTCACACCCAGTTCAGGTGCAGGAGGTGAGGAGCAGGTAGACGCGGCCCAGCACAGGCTAGGATGTCTGAGGGGCTCGGCTCCTGTTTCCTGCTCCTCTCCCAGTAATTATAACAGAAAGGACGGCAGCATTTACTGCAGCTGAGCCTATATTAAGGCTTTTTCTTTCTTTCATTCATCCCGTATTCAATGCCTGCCATTGTCCAGCAGCTCTCCTGGGCTCTTCAGATCTGTCAGTGAACAGAACAGCCAAAACTGCTGCTACACGGAGCTTACTGAGGGAACCCGGTGGGGATTACACTTGGAATCCCGACACTTGGGAGGCTGAGGCAGGAGGATTGCAGAAGCCAGCCTAGGTAATGAAAAAACAAAACACAAACCCAACAAAAACAGCTGTGTAAGGGCCAGATGTGATGGCACTTGGCAGGCTGAGATAGTGGTGTTTGAAGTCAGCCTAGACTACATGAGTTCAAGGCCAGCCTGCTGAACCATACAGTGAGGCCCTGACTTTAAAAAGCAAAAACTTGGGGCTGAGGAGATAGCTCAGGGGCACAAGTGCCTGCCTGGCAAGTGCAAAGTCCTCAGTTCGATCTCCGGTTCTGCAAAATAAATAAATATATAAATAAAATAAAAAGGAAAAACTGTGAGGAAAGCCAGGCACAGGGGCACATATCTTTAATCCAGGCCCTCTGTGAGACTGAGGCAGGAGGATCACAAGTTGTAGCCCAGCCTGGACATCCTCGCAATTTAATAAGACCTTGTCTCAGAATGAAAAGGACTGGCTGGGGATGTGGCTTTAGTGTGAAGTCAGTCCTCATTTAGGACAGGAAAAAAACAACGTGCAAGAAGAGCCCCGTAGCAGAGCGGGATGCGGAGGGGCTCACTGCATTGGAGCAAGGCAGAGGATGGGGGCGGGCCGGCTGCGTGGGCCGGGCACAGCTGGGTGGTCCCCAGGGGCTCAGTGCTAACAGGAAGTTGGAGGCTTGAGAGACAGCTTGGTGCTCCAAGCGCCAGCCTGGCAAGCGCAAGGACCAGGGTTTGTCCCTGGTACCGCGTTGTGTGCAGGCCACTGAAACTGGGTGTGGTAGTGCCTCCCTCCCCCGAAAACCCAGCACTGGGGAGGCTGAGACAGGAGGATCGTTGTGAGTCTGACCTGCATTAATGAGACCCTGTAGCAAATAAATAGAAGATTTTTAAAAATAATAATGACAGGAAAGTGGTGGCTGTGATGAGAAAGAAACTTAGGGACAGAGACAGGGAAAGGGTGGGGCAGGGTATGGCGAATGGGGAAAGGAGGGCCCACACTGTGCTGCCCCAGCTGTGAAAGCGGGGCTGGGTGGGCCCAGCAGGATGGCTCAGTGGTCTAAAGCGCCTGCTTAGGAAAGCTTAGGCGGCTGCAGGGACCGCGGTTCGATCCCCGGCACCACATGCTGCGCCAGCCCTGCCCTCGGGGCAGGCTGAGCTGGCCATAAAAATAAAATAAACAAACAAAAGTTCTGAAACAACAACAAAAAATTTTAAAAAGGGTGTGGGGGCTGGGAAGGGTGCCCCACCTGGACTTAGGCGTCTGGTGGGTCCTTCAGCTCCTGGGGTGGGAGGGTGGTGGGGAGGCTGGTGGCCCAGAGCCTGATGCAGGAGCTCAGCCCGGGTGGGGACAGGGCTTGACAAGTGGGTGGCTGTGTGAGGTCACCTGGGGGCCAGGTGGTGCTGGATCCCAGGGTTCTCTTGGGAGCTGTGAGGGGGTAGTGAGGACAGTGGTGTCCCAAAGGCCAAGTCAGAGTGCTCAGGAGGACAATACTGCATGGGGTGCACTGCCAACAGGCCCTGGAGAGAGGACTCAGTGCAAGGGGCTCAAATGTGAGCAGCAGGATGGGGGGGGCACTACCGCTGCAGCTGCAGGGCCCGGCCTGACGCTGGTAACCGGAGCACTTCACTTCTACGACCTCTGTCTTACTACTCTTCTCTCATTGCGGGGACAGATACCCGACACCCAAACTTAAGGAAAGAAGCATGTATTTAGCTCACAGTTACTGGAGGATTCAGTACATACTCAGCTGGGCCCAAGGCAGAGAGGGGCCATGGCAGCACAGAGCGGCCATTCATGGCAGCAGCAAAGAGCAAGAGCAGACTTGAAGAGCAGCAGCGCAACGGCTACAGAGAGCCACTCAGCCTCCCCTATGCTGCGTCCAGGCTCGCTGCCCAGCGGCACTCACACCTAGAACCCAGCAGCACTCTCACCCGTAATCCCAGTGGATTGTGAGTTAATCACAAACTCTAGAAGTGCGCCCCATGATTGCATGAGGCTTTGGGGGGACAACTAGACACAAACCGTAACAGCCGCCCTCTCCCTGTCCCTTCACCCCCTTAGAGGCTGCCCAGATGCCCCCTGCCAGCTCCTCCCCAGGTCTGAGGAGAGAGGGCTCCATGGCTGTCCTCGGGCAGTCTGCTGTTATCTAGAGGGGCATCAAGGAAGGACGCAGTGTCCCACCCAGGAGGGCCACCACCAGGGCGCCTGGAGCTGGGTGTGGAGAGAAGGAGGGGAAGGGGAGATGGGGAGTGGGAGCAGGGGTGTCGTGCCCCTGAGGCCATCAAGGAAGTGCCGGGCAGGAGAGAGCCAAACAGGGCTCCAGGGCCCCTGGAGGCCCTGCTGCAAGTGCATAGGCTGACAGCCTGCCTCCTGCCATGGGCCTCAGGCCCTGCCTCAGCTTCCAGCCAGGTCCTGCTGCAGGGCTGCTTCCTGGGGGCTGTGCTGAGCTGTGGGCTTCTGTCCATCCCTCTCCTTGTCATGTGTCCCAATGGCTTAGCAGTCTGGAGCCTCCCCTGGAAACCCTGCCACCCCCACCCCCCAGCAGTACTGCTTGCACTCTGGCTGCTTCCCAGAGGACCCGCCACCAAGGACAGTGGAGCAGGGGCACGGCAGAGAAAAACTGCCCAAGGCCTGGTGAAAGCAGAGAGGACCCGGGGGAAGAGGGCGGAAGGGAAGAGTCTGGGAGCGGAATGGCGAGAAGCCCTTTCCGTCATGCTCCCAGCATCCACCTCTTCCCTCCTGGCCCCGCCTCCTATCCACAGGTCAGCTCTAAGCCCCCAGGACCTTATGGCCTCACCAGAGCCCACCCTATGAGCACCTGAGACTTGGGGGACACCTAGATGTGAACCATAGCATATGGGCAGAGGCTCCTCCTCTGCCCTTCCTGTTCCTGGTGGAATCCTTCCCTCCTGGTTGCCCTTGCCCTCCCCACAGAGAACACTAGTCCACAGAATGTTCTGGACGCAGCAGGATGCTAGAGGATTCTGAAGGACTTCCCAGTGTGAGTGGTAGGTGTTAGGTGGGCTCTTGTGTCCTCTGTCCCTGGGACTTAGGTGCACATTGATTTTAACATCTGTTGAAAGATGGTGATATTGGTGCAGAGCACAGAGACAGGGCACAGGATGCCCTGTGATTGGGAGCTAGTGGGGCACACGTGATGGAGCGACGCGGGGAGGGAGAGGCCTCCTTGCCTGCTGGTCTGGGTGGCCGTGCCATTGGCAGAGTTCACAGGTGAAGGGTGGCAGGAGCTGCCCAGTGACCGCTGTCTGTGTCTTTTACAGAAAGGAAGACAGAGGAAGCCACGGCCACTGGACCCAGGTGAAGGCTCCAAGGATACAGACAGCTCGGCAGGGCGGCGGGGCAGTGCGGGCAGAAGGCATGGGCGCTGGCGGGGCCGTGCCGAGAGCCCGGGTGTGCCTGTGGCCAAGGTGGTGCGGGCAGTCACCAGCCGGCACAGAGCCAGTCGCCGGATCCCGCCTGCCCCACCTCCAGAGCCCCCAGGCCGCCAGAACCTGAGTGGGGCAGCAGCTGGAGAGGCGCTGGTGGGGGCCGCCGGCTTCCCACCACATGGGGATACTGGGAGTGTGGAGGGCGCCCCCCAGCCCACGGACAATGGCTTCACACCCAAGTGTGAGATTGTGGGCAAGGACGCACTGTCCGCACTGGCCCGGGCCAGCACCAAGCAGTGCCAGCAGGAGATCGCCAACGTGGTGTGCTTGCACCAGGCAGGGAGCCTCATGCCCAAGACTGTGCCCCGGCACTGCCAGCTGGCAGGTAGGGACTGGGCATGTGGGTCTCCCCAGGCTGGGGTGGGGCAGTTGTGGGACCCGAGTCCTCCCTATCATTTCTGTGTCAGTTTGCGCCAGGTATGTAAGGGGCTGAGGGGAGACGTGGGCCCCAAGCTCCAGGTCTGGCTTCTTCCACTGCAGCCAGGCAGCCCCTCTTCCCGTCACCCTCACCCTGTGACCTAGGCCAGGCCTCAGCCGTGCTCCTTCTGTACACTCAGGTAAGATGAGTCCAGGCATTCAGTGGGACGAGATCCGGGTCCCGCCACCTGCAGATGGTCCCCCAGTCCGCATCGCCTACATGCTGGTGGTGCATGGCCGCGCGGTCCGCCAGCTGAAGCGCCTCCTCAAGGCCGTGTACCATGAGCGGCACTTCTTCTACATCCACGTGGACCAGGTACGTGTGTGTGTGTGTGTGTGTGTGTGTGTGTGTGTGTGTGTGTGTGTGGTGCAAAGCAGAGACTCCAGAGGTCACTGACAGACCTCTGACCTGGCTTAGGCAGTTTAGAGAGAGGGGAAGCTGAGGTCTCTTGCACAGGCTAGCATAGTCAGGCATGGTGGCCTGCACCTGTAATCCCAGCATTTGGGAAGCTGAGGCAGGAGGACTATTATACATTGGAGGCGAGGTGGGGCTACATAAGGACACCTTATTTGAAAACACCAAAAAGGGACCCAGCAGGATGGCTCAGTGGTCTAAAGCGCCTGCTTAGGAAAGCTTAGGCGGCTGCAGGGACCTCAGTTCAATCCCTGGCACCACATACTGCGCCAGCCCTGCCTTCAGGGCAGGCTGGGCCGGCCATAAAAATAAATAAACAAACAAAAGTTCTGAAACAAACAAACAAAAAAATGCTGAAAACACTGAAAGAATAAATCAACAAGGTAGCACAGCCCTGTGGGAGCCGGAGTCCCGCCCTTTGCTTGCCCTGTGTCACGCGTCACCTGTCCCTGGGCGGAGGTGGGGGCTGGTTACCCAGGCCTGGCTGTACCCACAGAGTGTTCCCTTCCTCCCAGCGCTCCAACTACCTGCACCGTGAGGTGGTGGCACTGGCCCAGAGGTACAGCAATATTCGGGTGACACCCTGGCGTATGGTCACCATCTGGGGTGGCGCCAGCCTCCTGAGGATGTACCTGCGCAGCATGCGGGACCTGCTGGAGGTCCCTGGCTGGACCTGGGACTTCTTCATCAACCTCAGTGCCACTGACTACCCAACCAGGTGGGGAAGGGTGCTTTGACCTGCGGGGTCGGGGGGCGCTTCCCACAGCCTAGATGTGGTCCTTGCCCCGTCCTGTAGACATGACGATGAGGACCAGCCAGAGGCCTCTGCCCTTAGGTGCTGGGACAAGAGGTGGGAGAAAGTGGGGTCCTCCATAGGGGCCCCCACTCAGCAACAGCCTGGACAGCGAGCCCCTGGTGAGAACAGAAGGCCTGCAGGGTGCAGGCAGTGTGTGCTGGAGGGAAACCGCACATGCCCCTCACACTGCTTCTCTCGTTCTCTCGCAGGACCAATGATGAGCTAGTAGCATTCCTATCCAAAAACCGGGGCAAGAACTTCCTCAAGTCTCACGGCCGGGACAACTCCAGGTGAGGGAAGTAAGCAAGATGCCCTACTGTCATGTCACAGCCCTTTCCACAAAGGGGAACTCAGTGGCCTCAGCCCTCGGGCCAGGCATGGTGGCACCACCTGTGAGCCCACTGGCTTAGGAGGCTAAAAGCAGGAAGATCTGAGGCTAAGGCCACCTGGGTGGTGCAGTGAGAGCCTGTCTGCAGATACACCCGGGGGCTATGAGCCGCTCTCTGGGATGTACGAGGTCCTGGGTTTGTTAGATTCCTGTGCACCCCCAAAATGGAAGCCTCCCCAGCACACACAGCAGAGGACTACTGCCTTCCCAGTGGATGGCAGCCCTGGAAATGCTGCAGGGCCCACAGCCGCTCCTTCTGCCACCCACGCCAGGTTCATCAAGAAGCAGGGCCTGGACCGTCTCTTCCACGAGTGTGACTCGCACATGTGGCGTCTGGGTGAGCGACAGATCCCAGTGGGCATCGTGGTGGACGGCGGCTCTGACTGGTTCGTGCTGACGCGCAGCTTTGTGGAGTATGTGGTGTACACAGACGACCCGCTGGTGGCCCAACTCCGCCAATTCTACACATACACGCTGCTGCCGGCTGAGGTGGGCAAATGGGCAGGGATGGGGGGGTGTGGGCTGGGCTGGCCGAGGCTCACCCTGTCCACTGCTGTCGCCCCAGTCGTTCTTTCACACGGTGCTGGAGAACAGCCCAGCCTGCGAGAGCCTTGTGGACAACAACCTGCGGGTCACCAACTGGAATCGTAAGCTGGGCTGCAAATGCCAGTACAAGCACATTGTGGACTGGTGCGGCTGTTCCCCCAACGACTTCAAGCCCCAGGACTTCCTGCGGCTGCAGGTGCTTCCCAGGGCCTCGGCTCTTCCTGGGCTTTTGGGGTTGGAGAGGAGGGAGGGGCCTCTGCCTGGAGCCTGCTTGGGTCAGGGTCCGCAGTGACAGCAGCCCCACTTCCCCTGCAGCAAGTCTCCAGGCCCACCTTCTTCGCCCGGAAGTTTGAGTCTACTGTGAACCAGGAGGTGCTGGAGATCTTGGACTTCCATTTGTACGGCAGCTACCCCCCGGGAACGCCGGCGCTCAAGGCCTACTGGGAGAATACCCATGACGCGGCTGATGGCCCCGGCGGGCTCAGCGATGTCCTGCTCACTGCCTACACCGCCTTCGCCCGCCTCGGCCTGCGCCATGCCACCACTGCCGTGCCCCCTCCGGGCACCCCGCTCTGCAGGTGAGACGCCTTCTTTGGGTTGTGGCGCCGTAGTACAAGGGATCAGAGAGACAGCAGCTGGCCACAGTGAGGCCCCCAGCCCAAGGCGGGGAACAATGCAAGAGTAAAGGAGGCAAAGGCGAGAGTCGGGACCATAGGTGCTGTGGGGCGTGAGCAGTGAACCGTGAGCCAAGAAAGTGCTTGGGGACGGGACTCCCCAGTGCCCCCACCCCAGGGCTCCAAGCCAAGCCAAGTTGCTCATGGCATCTCCCTTTTTCCCTGCTGGAACCTTCTTAGGTTTGAGCCCAGGGGTTTGCCGTCCAGCGTGCACCTGTATTTCTATGACGACCATTTCCAGGGCTACCTGGTGACGCAGGAAGTGCAGCCCTCAGCCCAAGGGCCAGCAGAGGCGCTTGAGATGTGGCTGATGCCCCAGGGGTCGCTGAAGCTGTTGGGGCGCAGTGACCAGGCCAACCGGCTCCAGAGCGTGCAGGTGGGATGGGTCCTCCCCTTGCTTTCTGCTGACCTCCAACAAGACCCAGGGAGTGGGAAGAGGGATGAAGAAGGACAGACATCAAGGGAGGGGTGAGGGGCCCCCTCTCTGTGCCATACCAGTGTCACCCCACTTGTTTACTGAGTCCTCTTCCCTGTGGAGAGACAGGACATGCAGAGTGTAGGAAGGGAGGGGTCAGCTCCACTGCAGCACAGGTCCAGTCTTCCACGCCCCAGAATTCTTCCACAGGGACTGGGGTGCTCCAGAGGCCCTAAGGCTGCACACCTGGGGGTCCCCTAGCATCCTCTCAGAAGCCGTGGCTTTCCCCTGGGATGAGCTCTCTGCTAGCCGCAGCGGTACAGCAATCAGGGTAGAAGCTCGGAGTCAGAGTCCTCGTCTGACCTCTTCATCTTACAGATGGGGAAGCTGAGGCCCAGAGAGGCAGTGATTGGCTTGATGTGGCAGTGAGAGGCAGCAGCAGAGTAGAGAGGACAGTTTTCCCAGGCACCTGCCCAGCTGCCTGCCTCCCCGCAGGTTGGCACTGAGTGGGACCCCAAAGAACGTCTCTTCCGGAACTTCGGGGGGCTGCTGGGACCACTGGATGAGCCTGTGGCTATGCAGCGCTGGGCCCGGGGCCCCAACCTCACAGTCACTGTGGTCTGGATTGACCCAACCTATGTGGTGGCCACATCGTACGACATCACGGTAGATGCAGAGACTGAGGTCACCCAGTATAAGCCCCCACTGAGCCGGCCCCTGCGGCCAGGAGCCTGGACTGTACGGTTGCTGCAGTTCTGGGAGCCCTTGGGTGAGACCCGCTTCCTTGTGCTGCCCTTGACCTTCAACCGCAAACTACCTCTCAGGAAAGGTAAGGAACTCGTGGGCAAAAGATGCCCAGGAGTCGGACAGAATAGGATCTGCCAGGGAGATGCCCTGGGAAGCTGTCCCCTGGAGCTGAAGTGTGCCTACGTGTGCCCGCCACAGTGTACCCATGGGAGGGGGCTCTTGCAGGTTGGGCACTGGGCTCTGGCATGTGGCAATACCATGGCCTTCCTGACTTCCACGTTCTCCCTTACAAGGTAGGGTGGTGAGTGGAGATGTTCTTAGGGTGCATGGCACCCAGCACCCCAGCAGCCTGAGTGAAAATAGATGTGTGAGAATGTGCCCCACCCAGGACTCCCTAGGAACTCTCCCCCCTTCCCGCTTGTCCTGTGTCCTGTCCAGTCTATACACTGGTGTCAGGCTCTGCTCTGCACGTGGCCTCTCCAAGCAGAGCCTGGCTGTGCCTCAGCAGGGGACCCCAGGTTCCAGTCCTGGGATTGTAGATGCATGTGACCACCCCAGTCCCAGGCTGACCGGGCAGGGGCTGTGTGTGTTCCTGCCAGGGGTGACTCACGGAGCACTAGGTTAAGAGTGGTAGGTCTGCCGGGCGTGGTGGTGCACGCCTGTAATCCCAGCACTCGGGAGGCTGAGACAGGAGGATCGGTGCGAGTTCAAGACCAGCCTGGGCTACAAAAGTGAGCTCAAGGCCAGCCTGAACTGCATAGCGAGACCCTGTCTCAAAAAGACAAAAAAAAAAAAAAAAAGAGTGGTAGGTCTATAGTAGGCGCGTCTTCCCTGCCACATCTTACAAGAGGTAGGTAGGAGCAGGGGTAACAAATAGCAGGCTGCAGAGGCTGGCAGGCCCAGGGCAAGTAGGCCACATTCTCAGCTTGTGTGGGATTCAGCCTGGTATAGACCTCCGAGACAGGAGCTTAGACGGTGGCCTGAAGGACTGAGGCAGAGTATGTTCCAAGCTGAGGGAACAAAGTTAGCAGTTCTCAGTGGGTATGGTGGCACCTGCCTGTAATCTCAGCACTTGGGAGGCTGAGGCAGTAGGATCACCGCAAGTTCCAGGCCAGCCTGGATACATAGCAAGACCCCATCTCAAAACAAACAAGGTTGGCAGGTGTGTGGTGTGTGAGGGAGACAGGGTGGAGCAGAATCAGGGACAGGGACAGGGACAGGAGGGAGGCTCCCGAGCTTCTGGGAGCCACTCGGGATGAGCAGGGTTGTGGGGTCACAAAGTAATTGGAGTTGTCTTAAGCTTGGGAATTCAGGGGTCTCTGTCTTGGTTTTATACGGTTGCTCTTGGACAAGCCCATGGCCACCCTGCGTGATGGACTAGTGAGTGATGGCATAGGGGCTGGGGTGGGTTCTGAGGGCTGCGCTCACCATCTGCTCTGTACCCCCAGATGATGCCGGCTGGCTGCACGCAGGCCCACCCCACAATGAGTACACAGAGCAGAGCTTCCAGGGCCTAAGTGGCATCCTGAACCTGCCCCAGCCCGAGCCCGCAGAGGAGGCTGCCCGGCGGCATGCAGAACTTACGGGGCCTGCACTTGAGGCCTGGACAGACAAGGAACTGAGCGGCTTCTGGTCTGTGGCAGGACTGTGTGCCACGGGCCCCTCTGCCTGCCCTTCCCTGGAGCCCTGCAGACTGACCAGCTGGAGTTCTCTGTCACCAGACCCCAAGTCAGAGCTGGGGCCCATCAAAGTAGATGGGCGACTCAGGTAGCAGGGCCCCAGCTAGCACGCCCGAAGACCGGGCCTTGCACATTATGGACATCTGGTGAAGCGTGTCCCGCCCACAGGTGAGACGGGAGACCCAGGCGGTCACCCATTCCAGCCATCAAGAGCCTGGAGACACAGCAAGTGGCTCTGCTAGCCCCCCCCCCAGAGGGGACAGGATCAGAACAAGGCTCTGGAATCCCCTCCCAGGTCTGCCTCCCCCACCTCTAGTTCATATTTTTTTAAATATAAAAAGGGTGGGTGGCGGGGGAGGAGTTAGAAACGAGATGTGCAATAGGGCTGGGAACAGCCCCGGGAAGTGGGCCGTGTTGCGTGGTGCCCTCTGGCCACTGCCCTGGCCACTGCCCTGGCCACTGGGGATGCCGTGCTCTCTCAGGCCTAGTCCCCAGCCTAGGCCTTGATACTCACAGCTGAGGCTCTGAGGCCGGCAGGGCAAGAGACATGGGGGCTGCTGTGGAGCCGGGGCCCCCATGACAGCCTCTCCTGACAGCCAGGGGAGCCTAGAACAGGGGAGGGGCTGGCTCTGGGGCATCCCAGCACACCCTGCCCTGCATCCTGACCTGCTGCATTGAGCACAGGGTCCCAGGTGCTCAGAGCGTGTGGGAGGGGCAACCTCAGAAGTGGTCTGGGTGAGGACCAGCGGTCGGGTGCCCAGAGGAACCTGGAGCTGTGTTGTGCCTGAAGCTCAGAAGTCTGAAATATGCAACAGAAGAAATATATCTCTATCGCTCTATGCCAGCCTGTGTCTCTCCCCTCCTCTCGCACGTTCCCTGGCTGCCTGCAAGCCTCAGCTGCTGCTGCTGCAATAGTTCTGAGGGCCACAGTCATATTCCATAGCAGGAATCCAAAGCCAGAGGGCTGGAGAAACATCTGGCTCGACCCCTTGTTTTGAGGCAAGGTGTCACTATGTAGTTCAGGCTGGCCTTGAGCTCACTGCCACCCTGTCAGGCTGGTCTCAAGTTTGGGGTAATCCTCCTGCCCCAGCCTTCAGGTGCTGGGAATGCAGGTGTGAAGTGCTGGGCTTGGGCTGGGTTGGAGTGCGGTTCTAGAGTGCCAACTCGGCACCCACCCAACGGTGGGCTGGGCTGCGGCAGTGGCAGGTGCTGTTTCCCTGCCTTCAGCATCCACGGGCCCCTCCGGGAGCCCTCATTATTCCTGCTTCCTGCCAAGGCCTGCCTTTAAAGGCACCAAGAACGGTGGATCCCAGCCACAGCCCGCTGGTTACCCTGAGACCTTGTCCCTTTTGGCCAGGAGCAGGGCTTGGGTCCCTGGCCACTCCTTGTCTACTTGCCCTCCCTTCTGTGAGTCCCCTCCCCACTCTGACTGTCCTGGTGTTGGCAAAGGCTCAGCTTCAGTCCTTCATGCCTTACATAATGTGGAACCAAGAGAGGAAGCTGCTAGCATTCATCAGCCACCCATACCGCTTGCTCAGCCTGGGAACGAGGACTCTGTTCTTGCCAGGACTGCCAACTCCAGTTCTCCTGGCTGCCAGGAGAGGGCGCTCCTGACCACGCTGGGCTGGCGGAGTAGCCGTGCCGATCTCGCAGGCTGCTGTCAATCTTCAGAGCCTTTCTGGCAGGCACAGTATCTTTTTGTACCAGTCCCCCTGCGTAGCCCAGGATTTCAACTACCTGCCTGAGTGCTGGGACCCCACTGGGTGTTGGGAAGCATAGGCATGTGTCAGCATGCCCTGCTGGGATTTGTTTTCAGTGTACTAAGGATTGACCTTAGGTGCTTTGCACTGAGCTACATTCCCAGATCTTTATTTTTTGAGACAGGGTCTCACTTAATCTCTAAATTGCCTAAGCTGAGCATAAACACGGTTCTGCCTTGGGCACCCAGAGCGCTGGGGTTACAGGTATGTGTCATCACGCCGGGCTGGGGCTTATGTTCTCATTTTGTGCAACATGTAATGATCCTTACTGAGGGCTCTGCTTAGACGGTGGCAGAGATCCAGGTCTCACTGGAGGAAGGCAGAAGTTAGGAGCTCTGCAGCTCCAGGCACAGGCTCGGGCCTCCTGACTGGCTGAGGGCAGATGGAAGTGAGGCCTTCCTTGCTTTGAGGTCTGAAGTTCACGTATGGTAGCTGGGGGCCCTGTGGTTGAGATGAGAACCGGGTGCAGCGGGACAGGGTGAGAGGAGTGGAGAGCAGGCTCTGGCAGATGGGCCTGGAGCTGCATGCTTGGTTGGGGCGAGGAGGTGCCCAGGCAGAGGCTGGTTTATTTATTTATTTGTTTGTTTTTGTCTTTCTGAGACAGGGTCTCATTATGCAGTTCAGGCTGGCCTTGAGCTCACTTTTGTAGCCCAGGCTGGTCTTGAACTCACACCAATCCTCCTGCCTCAGCCTCCCAAGTGCTGGGATTACAGGCGTGCGCCACCACGCCCGGCTCAGAGGCTGTTTTGTGGCCCTCGTGCCTGGTGGCTCCAGGGAGATCAGACACCATGGTTCCATTAGTAGCCAAGAGGACAGCCAACTTGCACCAAAGGGCAGGGCAGGTGGGCAACATTGAGCTGGGGTGGGCACAGTTCTGAGGGTGGTTGACTCCCCTGGCTGGCTAGCAGGTCCAGCAAGAGTGGTGGCTGTCCCACCACCCCCTGCCCAAGATGGCTCTGGGCATGCAGAGTGCCGGTGTTACAGGGCACTAGGACATGGCCTGGCACTGACCATATGCTGGCAATGCAGGAGTGTGGGCAAACTTGGGGAGCCTTGATGGGGCTGTGCCTTTAAGGTCAGTGTCCTTCCTGGCACCCTGTGCTACTGCTGCCACACCAGCACCGCTCCAAGTCCTCTGGCCTGCCACTTCCAGAGTCGGTAA
>PVJA010048207.1:0-14295 GCA_004027025.1 Myocastor coypus | reverse complement strand
TTGTCTTTTTGAGACAGGGTCTCAGTATGCAGTTGAGGCTGGCCTTGAGCTCACTTTTGTAGCCCAGGCTGGTCTTGAACTCGCACCAATCCTCCTGCCTCAGCCTCCTGAGTGCTGGGATTACAGGCGTGAGCCACCACGCCCGGCTTTAAATTCTTTGAACAGTTTTCTATTTCCTTTCAGATATAAAAACTTACTGAGTTTGTTTGTTTGTCATGGCCAATTTTCATCTGGCATTTTGTTTCCTCCCTGAGATAACCCTGCTATTTCAGGTAATTCCTGCAGAGGAGACAGAGCTTTCTGGGCCGACTGTTAAGCAACAAATGAAGCAGATGAGCTATCAGCTTCCGGTGAGCAGGAATGACTGAGAAATGAAGACTGCATGCTTCTCCTCCCAATTTTAATTTTTCCACAAACACTGAACTCTTCATTTAACAAAACACCTAGGAGAGGCATGAACCTGTGTGGACACCCAAAACACTAGATTTGTACTTGACTCCTCTTGGTTCAGTTTTAGATCTGTATTTACCATACCAAAATAACTGTGCAAGGCCTACTGGCCTCTACCTGAATCTCTGTAATGCATACTCACAGTGATACCTTAGAGTCTGTGGCGGTTCAACAATCCCAGCAGGCAGCCTCACTTTCTCTGCCACCCCTCCTTGTCGGTAAGAAAGCTCTCATTCCTTTTGGTCAGTATCCCCAGGTTCTCCATCTTCACAAGAAACCCAAACAACCTGTAGTACAACGTGAAAACTTCTCATTGTATTTTTTCAAAGAGAAATTCCTGTGGGTTTGGCCTTCTAATTCTGTACTTTTCTCCTTTTTAGAAATGTCCAAGTTTGCCATCCCTCTTTCTGATCAATAGGTTGCCTCCACCTACAACCAATTTCTTTTTTCAACTGACTCTAAATCACAGCACCAGATAGAAACTGCTTTGTGTTCAAAGACTCGGCGTTACAAAAACGGTCACGACCATACTGAAAGAAAACACACTGACTACTTTTTGTTATGTATGCGTGAAATTTGACTGTATTATCTTTTGTGAGTTATTATTCCTTGACTTTTAAATAGCCTATACATCTGTATGAAATCATCAGTAAATATTTACAAGAGCCACAGAATTGTAGGCAATGTGTTCCATTTCTCCAAAGAACAATGAACTTCTATCACCGGCTCCCAGACAAATTTCCCTAGTTTGAGTTTAAAATTAAAGGCATATTGATTTCTGGAGAGATGTGACCTTCTGTGTTTAAACCAATAATTAGAACAGTGTTCTTGCAAAAAGGTCTAAAATACAGATGTTTTCGAAACATGCTAGAGCCTTCAAGCTGAGGTGTGGTCCTGGACCATCTGGGGAGCTTCTCAGGAATGTAGAAATGCAGGCTGCATCATAGATGGGCAACTGTAATCTGATTCCTAACATATATATATATATATATATATATATATATATATATATATATATATATATGTTTAAGAGGAAAAATGTAAATAAGACATGTTCGAGTTCTTGGATTTTTCATAACAGGCAAAAAAATAGAGTGGGGCTGAAGAAATAGCTCAGTGGCTTAAGCATCTGCCTGGCAAGTGCAAGGTCCTGAGTTCAGTCCCTGGTATACTATCATACAACAAAACAAACATAGAGTGGGAGGAACAGATGAAAACATTTGCATTTACTCACCACTGTTTCTCTTCCTCAACATACTCCACACTCCGGACAACCCACAATCTTCAACTCCCCAGAACACAATACCCATTAAATGCAATGGAAGTCTTTTCAGCTTCTTTCAGGGCTCTGGTTACAAGCCTATCCAAGAAGTGCATTTCTTGACTTAGGTTAGCATTCTCTCTTCTTCCTTCTGAAGTCATTTCTCTCCTGTCAAGAATGTCAGAGCACAGAATAAACTGAAAGAGAAAAGGGAAAAACATCGTTACACAGAGTTGGGTTTCCATTTGCTTGTGTGGGATCCCAGTGAAGCAGGAGACTGGGGCATGACAAACTGACTGGGAAAGGAGGTGGGACCTATGAATTAGAAAGCTCCAGGATGCACATGGAACAGTTCACCAAGCCCAGCATGGGGAACCAATCGGAGAAGGCTCCTGAGAACTCCTGCTGGATTTTGACAGGACAATCCAGCCCTAAGTTCAGCCTGAGGAGTAGAAGATACAAAATGACAGCCATCGCTGAGCTTGGGCCACCGCGTTGTCTCCTTCAGGATGGTCTTCTAGTGTAGACTGTACCTCTTTTCCTCCTTTTCAGTAGTCCAAATTCACTACTACTCACATAGCTGCATTCTCTATCATACACATGCCTGTAGTAACTGAAACTAAAAGATGCTTTAAAATCATCACCAAATACCCTAAAACTTCTCCCTGGGAAATGGATAAAATGCCTCGAGAGCTTTCTTCTTTCAGAGGGAAGGACAAGCAGCAGCTGCAGAGCCTGTTTCTTTTCCTGCCTTTAATAAATGTAAAACCTTTCTACCTTTTGCCCTTGTGTTGACTATTTGTTCAGAACAGAATGAACCTAAAAACCACCTAACCACCTATAGGACAACCTCAAAACCCAGTAACACCCAGGTTATAGAACAGCCTCAAAACCCAGTAACACCTAGAAACAGAGGCTGGCTATGTCCCCCACATTAAAAATTTTAACAAAATATAGCCAGCATGATCAAGGAAGTGAATGACATTTGTTTTGTTTTGTTTTGTTTTGGGTTGTTTTTTGAGGGGAGCATAGGGAAAATTAAACTCAGAACCTTACACTTGCTAGGAAGATGCTTGTGCTGCTGAACTATATTCCCAGCCCTAGAAAGTAAAATGTTTTTAGACATGATCTGACTATATCGTCCAGCTTGGCCTGAAACTCACAGCAATCCTGCCTCACTTCATATATGCTGGGATTATAGGCATGCGCCACAACACCCAGCAAGAAAGTGAATTTTTAAAGGTGCAGTGAGGATTTACATCTAGACATTAATTAGTTAAAAGTAAAAAAAATTTAAAATTCACCTTCTCACCCTCACTACTCACACTCCAAGTGCCTAATAACCACATGCAACCAAGAACTAGATTACACAGTCGGGGAGGCCTGGATCCCTTCCTTCGGGGTTCTCACCTCCCTGCATTTGGGCTGCTGCTTGCACCATCACTCTATCATTGCTAACCATCCAATCACAACAGCTCTGGTGACACAAGTATATGACTATGTGTGTGCAAGAAGACAGAGATCCTCACAGTGGAATATGACCACTACTCACATAGCTGCACTCTCTATCATACACATGCCTGTAGTAACTGAAACTAAAAGGTGCTTTAAAATCATCACCAAATACCCTAAAACTTCTCCCTGGGAAATGGATAAAATGCCTCGAGAGCTTTCTTCTTTCGGAGGGAAGGACGAGCAGCAGCTGCGAGCCTTGCCGTCAGACACCCAAACATGCTGGAAGGAGGAATCAAATATTCTGATTGGCTAATAAGAAGTCTGAACAGGGACTAATGAACCATAACTCTCTGTTCAGGATTTATGAGGATTCATCATCACTTAATTAACAATATAAATATTAAGAAAACATTTTATAATAAAATTTTATAATTGTAATAAGACACCCCAGGCATGAATTATGGGGTACTAAATCCCACCCAGTTTTGTTGAAATTGGACATGAGCGAACATGTTAAAATGCATACTATGTCATGTCTTAACACTTAAAAAATAAAGTGGCAAAAATGTGCTTCAAAATTCAAAGAGCTATTCCCTTAAAATACAAGCAAAGAAATCCAATGAAAATGTAATTTATTGGGTTTGAGTTTTTATTCATTTTTCCACTGGTAATTACATTACCCACACCAGAGACAGTTATTGAAGAGGTTCAAAAAAATCAACTATTTTTTATTCTAGATTTGTAAGTATTCACTCCTTTGCAGAGAGCCTGTTTTCCCCTCCTAAATCACCTCATAATTTAAGAATGGAGTAATAAGGAATTATTAACAGTCAGCAGAACACAAGGTCCTGCATCTTCCACTATCACCTCATTTACTCATAATTATAGTTTATACTTGTGCTTATCTACAGTGTGCCCGGCACAGTATAGTAATATTTGTGCATCGACTACTTCAGTGAACATTTATGACTCATGGGGTTGATATTGTCACTAACCCACTTTACAGATGAGAGCATTGAGATTTTGTTTCAGTGAGCTGCCCAAAGTCAAAGAGTTAATAAGTAAGTGAGGTGTGGCTAAGGCAGAAGGATCGCCAATTTGAACCCAAGCTGGGTAAGCTAGCAACATGGTGAGACTCTGTCTAAAAAACAAAAGGTGATGTAGTTCAGTGTGAAGACTCTGGATTCAGTCTCTAAGATCCTAGTATTATCTGACCCCACCAAAAAAGTGCTAATATCTAATGGATATATTTCAAACCCAAGCAGTTTATTTCCACAACTTGTCCATGGTGTGGTCAGAGAAATTAAGGCTGATGACACAGAAGATGAAAGAAGACTAACAAGAGCCAAGCGGTCACCAGCAGGGCTTACGCAGCAGCTAGGTGAAGTCTCTGAGTCTAACAGGCCCCTTGGGACCAAACAGATGTCGAGAGTGAAGTCAAAGGGTGCAAACAGAAGTTGCTTTTGCATCTCACACTGGGGAGTCAGAGGAGCCAAGTCATCAAACAGTGCTTCAATGCAGTCACCAAAGAGAGGTATCAGAACCTCAGAGGTCTAAGCAGGTTTCCAGCCAGTGATAATAATAAATATGCCTGTCCTCCCTTCACCTGTGGATGGTGGACATTTCTTCTCAGCAATGACAGATGTAACTGAGACAGTAACAAAACTTAGATTTATTAATAGAAACAATTTTATATCTGAAATTCCAGACAATTATTGATAGCCTGCTCAATCCATATTCTGCATCCATATGTGTAAATGAAAATCAACCAAGGTCCATATACTTGTAAGCAATTATCTATTGGTGAGATTACTTCCTGGTAGAACTGAGTTCTTCCTCTACAAAATAAAATAAAATAAAATAAAAATAAATCCTAGATCTTAAAATTATTTAATGAGAAGTTTAAATATTTAAAAATGTTATGGCCAATCACTGATAAGTAAAGAGAATAATCCAGAGAAGATTTTTTACTTTGCTTATTGAATTAGTTAGACAGAGCTGATTCAATCCCCAGTACCACATGCTGCGTCAGCCCTACCCCTGACATGCTGAGCCAGTAACTGAGTTCCATCCATAATAGTGTCACTGTGGAGGGCAGGGCACACCTGATGGATTTGTAGGTTCTTATATACAGTGAACAAGGAATTCCACGAGGCACATGATGATGAGGAAAAGATAAAGTTTAATTTAAGTGATAGCATGCTCAGAGTGAAGGAGCTCAGGCTGGTGAAAAAGAGCATCTCAAGTGCCAAAGGTGATGGGTTGAAGAATTTAAAGTGTTGTGCCAGGTCTAGGGCACCTCCCCTTGATCTTCCAGAGCATGACTGGCAATGAGATTGACAGGGAGCTGAATGGCCTCCACCATGTCTGCGAAGCTCCTTTCCCAGTTCAGTTATAATTGGATGTATGAGTGGTAGCTCATACATGGGAGACTTCAGTGAGCTCCAATAAAGATCTATATAGAATAGATCAATGGTGGTGAACCTATGGCACACATGCCACAGTGCTACATCGCTAAAAACTCTACACAGTTTGCCATCACTAGTCTAGATCACTGTCACAGGATCTCATGACTGGTTTCATTTAGATACGCAAGTTTCCAGCTTGAGTTTAAGGGTTTAGTTATGCTGAGTAACACTGGAGAGGAACATTTGGATATTTGATGGGAAGGACAGGACTTCCTGGGAGGAAAAAAAGCATCTCAGTGGTGAGACACACAGTTCAATACACGGTATCAGGAAAGAGCAGGGTAGCCACTCAAGTTCTCAAGGGACTCAACAGCAATTACAGGGCCATGCTGGGAGAACAGCAGCAGCACCTGCCCTGGTCATCTCAGCATGGGCAACAGCCTTGCCACAGGTTGGGTTTTGGTATTATTAGCATCTTAGTTACTTCTCCATTCCTGGGACATGACACCCAACACCCAGAATTTAAGAGAGGAGAGATTTATTTCGATTCACACTTTCAGTCCCAGGTTGGCTGGATCCATGTCAGAAACAAGATGGTAGAAGGGCTTGGCAGATGAAAAGTGCTCAGCTGTGGTAGTCAGGAAGCAGAGAATGAGAGAAGAGCCTAGGAAGAAGATAAGATTTTCCAGGTTATGCCCTCAGTGACCCACTTCTGACCAGGTGCCACCTCTTAACAGCAAGTCTGCTATGAACTTGTTAGCGGACTAATCCACCAAGGAATATAGTGTGCCCAAGACACAGTGACCTTTCAAATGAGACACTGGGGAAACACCTAGCCATCACTAATCAAAGATACCCCTACAGGCATCCAATGAGGAGATGGAGGTGCCCAGGTTTGTAGAACACATCAGACCTCCCTTGAGAACCTCACAATTAGCAGCAAAATATACTTTGTGACTATGACTGTAACCTGATTTTCCTCTCTAGACAGATGTATGACTCTTTGACTGCTGACTATGGGGTGCCCTTGATGTGCTGAGTATTTTAAGCTGAAGGAAAATGAAAAAACTACACAAAGCAAGGTGATCATTCTGACCTGGTCCTCCCTCTTTTCCATGAAGCAGGTCATCAAAGAATTCTCTAGTTTCTTTCCCTGAGAATAGAACATAAGATTTTCATTTCAGAAGGGTCCTGCCTTATACTCAGAGATCAAGAAGAAGTATACAAGAGGACCATGTTTTATTACCATCAGGTCTACTATGGTCCTCCAATTATACTTCTGTAAAGCCTTCCCTAAAAGACAATTTTTCCTTGGTTTTTGGGTCTTCATTGCAGAAGCTTCTTTTGTTATATCATGGTCAGGTTTGGGGATGTAGTTCAGTGGTGAGTGCTCTCTCAACATATGGGAGAAGCCCCAAGTTCGATCCCCATTACAGCAAAAAGAGAAAACTTTGATTAAACAAATGTGTTAAGCTTTTTCTCTCAGTGTGTTTTGTTGCTGTTATTGTTATAGTATTAGTAGAGGTGTCATCTGCAACCCTTAAAACTGGTAAGGAATAGAGGTTACCTTTTCTCTCATACTTTAACACTAAGTCTACTTGTCCCCTGACCCAAACTGTGCATACCCTCCATCTCATTTATATAAACCATTTCCATGGTCTGAATCTTAGTACCTCCCCAGAATTGGCATGTAGCAACTTAATCCTCAATGTGATACTACCAAGAGGTAAGACCTTTTGGGAAGAAGTCATAAGAAATCCACCCTCCTATATGATATTATTGCCCTATAAAAGAGGTCAAAAGGAGCTGCTTTGTCCTTCCCACACATCCTAAGCAAGGATATAAGTGGGACCACTGATGAAGAACATAAGCCCTCTCCAGACACCAAATCCTCCAGTGGCTTAATTTTAGACTTCCAAGTTTCCAGAACTGTGAGAAATAAGTTTCTAACATTTATACATTAACTCATCGAAGATTTTTTCATTATAATAGCCCAAAAGTACTGTGACAGTCACCTTCAGCTTCTCCTTTCTATAACCATAGCCCAACAAGACTGAGCTCTGTCATCAGAATTATCCTGGGCAGTATTTTAAGCCAACTCTGGGGAATTGTGTAAGTAGCTATGTCTTTTTACTATAATTTGACAACAACCGTCTTGTCTGAAAATGATTACTGGGCTTCAGGAAGGATGGAGTAGTAAGATTACTTCAAGATGCTGTTGCTTATTTAGAAAAGAAATCAGTGATCATCATTCCTTACATGTAGTGAACCAAGTGTCATAAACTACAGCCATGGACAATATTGCAGACCTTCCCAATTCAGACCTTGTGAAACAGAGAAACATACCAAGAAAGGCTAAAAAGTAGCCTAAGAGTTTGATATAGTGATGACCTTCTTTTGGCCTTCAAGGCTTTCTTCTTGAAATTACACCAAATTGTTCTTGTTACTTCACAGAATCAGAGAATCAAAATGTCTCAAAGCTATAGCCAAGCTTAAAAGCAGAACAATTTGGAGGGCATGTGATCAAGAAAAAAGCCAGGGTTTTGTTGTTTTTGTTTTTTCCTAACCCTAATAAAATAATAGGGGAAGAAGCAAGTTGGGGAATGAGAAGGATCATTAGGATCCAGTAAGTATCCCAAGGAGATGTCCTCATCCACCTGCCTCATTCTCTTGAGTGCTGGGATTACAACACTATGCCCACCTTATATTTTTAAACCAAGAGGAATGAATTTTTGAGATAGAAAATAAGCTTGTTATAGATTAAAAAAAAAAAAAAAAAAAACTTTTTTTAAAAGAATTTTTTATTATTTTTTTCTTGTTTCAGAACCTTTGTTTGTTTATTCACTCATCTTTATGGCTGGCTCAGCCTGTCCCAAGGGCAGGGCTGGCGCAGCACGTGGTGCCAGGGATTGAACCGCGGTCCCTGAACCCGCCCAAGCTTTCCCAAGCAGGCACTTTAGACCACTGAGCCATCCCGCCAGGCCCAAAACTTCATTTCTTTGGCCCTCTATTTTGTTTAATAGAACTTTAATAACATCAGGTAGGTGAAAATAGTCAATTTTCAAAGCAAACAAATCAGATACTGAAGGCCAGCCAATAGCTCAGCAGATTAAAGTGCCTGCTTAGGCAGATCCAGGGACTGGGATTTGATTGATCCGAATCTGCATGCCAGCCCTGCCCCCGGAGCATGCTGAGAGGGCAATTGAAACTGGGCATGGTGACACACTCCTGTAATCCCAGTTCTTGGAAGGCTCTAAACAGGTAGATCACTACGAGTTCAATCTAGTAGTGAGACCCTGAACATCCTGTAGACCCTTCCCTAAAAAATACAGAAAAAATAATAAGATATTAGTTCTTTCTTTGATTAAAAGAAAAGAGAATTTCAAAACTGTCCTGTTTGTGGAATCTTAGAATGCCTTGCTTGAGCAATCACCTGTGAATGTTGCTGAATGGTCCCTGCCTTGGGCACTTTTTACTTGTTGCTGAGACAAATACCTGATACCTAAAATGAAGGAAGGAAAGGTTTCTTTAGCTCACAGTTACTGGAGGTTTCAGTCCATATTTGGCTGGCCCAAGGCTGAGTGGAACAGGGCAGAGAGCATCCAGTACATGGCAGTGGAACAGTAACAATCGCAACAGAGGTGACCAACCAACCAGGGGAGCAGAGAGCAACAACACTAGTCTGTCTCTCTGTCTCTCTTTATATTACATTAGGCTCTCTGCCTTAGCCTATCTGCCTCAGGCCACATCTATAATTCCCAGCAGTACTCAGACCATAATCTCATCAGTACTAAAACGCATAATCCCAGTGGATCATGAGTCAAGTCTCAATCTATAGAAGTCCCCACTCCATGATTGCATGAGGCTTTGGGGGAACAACTAGACATAAACCATAATAGTCCCCTAGGCATTGCCTCCCTTTCTAGACTCTGGTAGGTATTCATGCACAATGCCATGATATATTTGAAATACATCTATATGCAAAAAAGGAGAGTGTTGGGGTAATTAATAACACATGAATGAGAAGAGACTGGAGGAGGATATATCATCAGATGGAAATTTTCCTCCCAACTATTGATGAAAGACTTATGTGAGAAGATGGTCCTGCTGGGACCATGGGATTTGCTAGGTCATTGAGAAAACTCAAAGATCACTTTAATGAGTCACTTCAAGAATTTCCTTGGGAGGAAAAGTTTTTACAAGAATTCTTGACAGGTTACTGTTGAGACAGTAAGGCAAGACCTTACTGTCTACTGCAGGAGAATCTGCAGGAAAAAGCAGGGAAATAGTTTAAAAAAAAAAATACAGTGAAGAGAACCACCTTTCTTGGACACAGCTGGACCACACTGAAACCAAGGTTGCTCTAACACCTTGGCATGCTCCAGTGTCCTGTTAGTTCTGTTTTTCAAGGTGTCTGTGCACATTCGTCCTTTGTTTCATTGGTGTCAGAGCAAAGCGATTGGAGGACTCTGGAAAGGGGAGGGTGCTGGGCGTGGTGGCAGGGAGGCTGAGGCAGGAAGATTGGTGCGAGTGTGAGACCAGCCTGGGCTACAAAAGTAAGCTCAAGGCCAGCCTGACCTGCATAGTGAGACTCTGTCTCAAAAAGACAAGAAAGAAAGAAAGAGAGAGAGAGAGAGAGAGAGAGGGAAAGAGGGAGAAAGAAAGAAAGAAAGAAAGAAAGAGAAAGAGGCCTGGCTGGCTCTGGGGCCAATTTTAGCCAGCTGTAAGAAATACTCTGCCTACACAAGATTATTTCCAAGCCTGCCCTACTGACAAGCAAAAATAGCCAATTTTTAAAATTTAAGCTGTGTTGTAAATAGAAAGTTGCTAATTTGAGTAGGATTCTTTATACAGTTAATTTCTAGAACTGTCCAAGCTCTGGCCTTTGTTTCCACTACACTCCTTTATGAAGACAATGACAGCTTTGAAGCATCCGGTTTTCCTTTCTAATTTGACTTACAGAGGAACTCAGAGTGGCTTGAGATTTATTTCTTGGAGTGTAACTGTAGTTGTCTAAATACAACATTATTATTGTAAAGTCTATCAGTAAAAATTTAGTGATTTAATACAGAAGTGTCAGGTTTGTTCGGTGTCTCTTGGTCCCTATTGAATGAGAGTAGATGTTTTGATGTCCTTTAAATGAAAATTTTCATGAATGAATTTATTTGTGTTTTGAGGCATTCTGGTTATATGGATGTTTAAAATATGTATAAAAAGACAGAAAAAATAAGGAAACAACAAAAGAAGGAAAGGAGAGAAAGGGAGAATGGGAAGAAGGTAGAACAGATGGAAAGATGGAGGAAAGAAGTAGAGAGGAGAGAGGGAGGAACCAAAGTGATGTTTTACAGTCTCCCTACAGTGCTTTCAATGTCTGTCTTAATTTTCTCTTTGCTGGGACAAAATACTCAATGCCCAACGTTAAGGGAGAAATGGCTTATTTAGCTCACAGTTTGTAGTGGTTTCACTCCATACTTGACTGGTTTAAGGCAGAGTGGTATATGGTGAGTGGTATACAGTTCATGGTGGTAGAGGAGAGCAAAGACAGTGACAAATGGGAAAGAAGAAGGACACGTTTCTTTGTGTCCCTTATACTACACGCAGGCTACCCACCCTAGGGCACATACAGTGCAGTGCTCACAGCCTGAATTCCAGCATTGGACCCTGAATCAGTCACCCTCCCCAGATTCAGCCACCTCTGAAAAGTTCACCCACGTGATTCCATGAGGCTTTAGGGGGAAATCTAGACACAAACCATAATAGTGTCCTCCCTAGTCTCATCCTTGCCAATTGTAATAGTTGATACACTGCGTCAACTTGACAAGTTTAGAAGTTTAACTAAGTGACTCAGCAGGAGGCCGAGGTCCTCACTTGGTCTTCATCCTGAGCCTGTGCAAGAGGAGGGAACCAAGATGGCGTGAGGGCTACACCCACCCAAGCACGGGTAGTCTGCTTGCAATATAAGGGAGAAAAAGATACACACACACACACACACACACACACTTGCTCTGGTTCCTTTTGTTGCCTCCTGCTGCCTTGAACTGCTGTCCCTCTGTCATGCCACCCCATTCCGGAGACAACTGATTACCGACTGAAACCCACACAAACTATGAGCTAAGCAAACCTTTCTTTCTTTAATTTTGGACATTGGGTATTTTGTCTCATCAATGACAGAAAAGAAGACCACACACCAATCTTTCCAAAATTGACAGTGATGTCTACAGAACATCATCACATGCTACGTCCAACCCTGGGTCTTCTGTTCCCATAGATCCAATTACTTTACTATGGCACTAACAAAATCTTAATAAGAGGAATCAATAGATATCAGAACATATCAAGAATAAGTTCATGTTCTATCCCAAAATTTAATAATCCCACTACCATAATTGAAGTAGTAAGTTAGACATTAAGCCTTTTAATTGGGATTGAACAGTAAATCCATCTGTCTTGCCCTTTAACCTTAGGTTTCCTCACCTGTCGTTTTTCCCCCACTCTTCACAGAATCTATAAGAAATTCCCCATCATTGATATATCTTTGATAATATGACTGAGGCCTACCTAGTCTAAGTGTGTAAATCAGCCCAGACTTACCTCAAGCTCCATAACTCAAGTGTTTGCTATATTTGTGAAAACTGCCACCCAAATTTTCATTGCCTGACAAACAAGAAGCATACATTAAGTTCTATGACCTAGATCTAAGTACCTCCTCAATCAGAAAAGTCACTGTGGAGGTTAATCTTGATTGTCAACATAATTACCCTGAGAGATTAGTAAAGCATGCTTCTGGGTGTGTCTGGGTGGGCTGTGGGGGGGGGGTGGTCCTTAGGATCTGTGTCTAATTTTTTGCCCCTTCCTCTCTGGTGCTGTCTCCGCTCTGCTCACTTCTGAGTCACCCGGAAGTGAGGAGCTCAGGTTCACCACGCCCTTCCACCTTGAGGCTCCTGCCTCAGAGCTCACTCGCTTGCTGCAGGCTGAAACCTCTCAGACGGCGAGCCTAAGTGACGCTGTCCTCCTTTACCTCACACATCTCAGGTATTTTGTTCTAGCAATAAGAAAGCTGACTAGGGTTGTGTGTTCTTTCTAGTTTCTTTCATTTAAAAGTTCTTCCTATGTGTACTTGCAGTTGTTGCTGTTGTTGTTGTTGTTGCTGCTGCTGCTGTTAATGATCCACACACACTGCACCCTGACCTAGGAGCTTGGAATACACAAGAGAATAAAGAAAGACTGTTGCCTTCATGAGGCTTACATTCTAATGGAAGGGGTAGACAGTAAACAAGCAACAATGAAGTGATAACAAGTAAGAATTGGCAGAGTTTTCATAAAGCGCCATGCAGCGCTATTTCTTTTGCCCTCCCAATAATTCCGTGAGTCAATTAATTTCCTGTTCTGCTACAAAACCATCCAGAGCAGATTCTTTTTTCTGCAGCTGAACCTCAACTAATGTGATTAGCCAGGCTTTTCTGTGAAGTCTCGGCCCCAATTTCTTTTTTTAAACTATAATAATGGAGTATATCAGCCAGCATCTTTTGTCGCAAGTAACTACCTCACTTAGTGGGAAAAACAATCCCGGAGAAGCTCTTGGGCAGTTCCTGGAATTATCTGGAAAGCTGGAGACCCCAGACCTGGAAAACAAGAACAAAGGGAAGCGAGGCAGCCAGAGTTTCTGTAAAGTACACTTACCATTCACTAGGCACTATTCAGCTACGAGATCCCGGCTTCACTTTTTTCATTGCCCCTCCTCCAGCAAGACAGACACTCACCCATCACACAGAGTGTGCTTGCCACTTATAGACAGGCAACACGGACCAACACAAGCGACGGCTTCATGACAGGGAAGTCCTCCGAGGCTCAGGAAACCTGTAACCCACTTGCGCAACAGCTCAGGGTTTCTGCAGAACATCCACATTTGGGTGTACCTTGAGGTAATGAGACTCCCTGGGGTAAGGCACTGAAGGGCACTGGTCCTGGGGAGCCCAGAAGCACAGACTGTGATAGTCCATCCTGTCCCTCCTTTCTTCTTGGCGCTGCAGTCCCAGCTCACTATACAATTATTATTACTATTATTTTATGTCTTTTTTTGAGACAGCATCTCGCTATGGAGTTCAGGCTGGACTTGAGCTCACTTTGTAGCCCAGGCTAGTCCTGAATTTACAGCAATCCTCCCATCTCAGCTTCCCAATTTCTGGGATTATAGGTGTACACCACCATGCCCAGCTGTACAGTTATCCTTGAGAAGTATAAGCAAGAATGAAAACTGGGTCATTCTAAAGTCTTCTGAAGACCTATTTTGCAACTGCATTCCAAGGTCTGCATGAGGCAGGATCAGCCCAAAGCATGGCTCACTGCCAAGCGCAACCAGTTTCTGCCGCAGGAGACTAAGCACATCCAGAGTGGACTGGAGAAGTCTCCATGGCTGCTGGTGCTACTTTACATCAATGGCTCCCTAGGCAAAATTTCAAGTGGACGTCTCTCAGTAGCCGGTGCTATGTGCTGCTCCCAGGTGAGACAGCTGAACGACTTGTCTAGTATTTTCCAGCTTCTGAAAATCAGAGAGGCTGCACCAAAAGGGTCCAAAGTAGATAAATTTCCCCCTTTTAGGGGGTGTTCCAAAGCTGAGCAGCTCCTTAAAATACCAAACTTCTTCAACATGGAATTTCACTGCACAAATTTACAGAGGAGATCTTGTTCACTTTTCACATTTTATTTGAGTGTTTAAACACT
>PVJA010048206.1:0-14318 GCA_004027025.1 Myocastor coypus | reverse complement strand
TCTTCTTCTTCTTCTTCTTCTTCTTCTTCTTCTTCTTCTTCTTCTTCTTCTTCTTCTTCTTCTTCTTCTTCTTCTTCTTCTTCTTCCTGTTTTTTTCCAGGACTGGGGTTCAAATTCATGACCGTGTACTTGCCAGGGAGGCACTTGTGCCAAGGACCTATCTCCCTGGTCCCAACTTTCTTAGCTTTAGGAAAAAAAAAATGAATACAAATCAAACCCAACAGTTAAAATTTATTGAGTCTTCTTTTGCTGCACAATCTATTTAAGTAGCATTCATACGTATTAAATCTTTGCTGAAGATGTGAGGCCTGAATAAGTGGTGTCTCCCTTTCACAGAGCAGGAAACTAGCGCAAGAGGATACGGGCAATGTGCTACTCGCTCAGCTAGCAAACAGAAGAGCCTGGATAGAAATGGGCAGTCTGACTGAGGCCTGCGCATTGCTACTGGGCTACAGCTGGCTCCTCAGGGAAAACATCTCCATATAGAAATGCTCTAATCCACTGTCTCCTATATGGCAGGTGCTCCATAAATATCCAAATATCATTTCTGTCTTTGGTCTCAGATATGGCTGTAACTCCCTATATTACCATCTGCATTCTGTTCATGAGATGCTCAAACATAAGCGGTCATCACTGGTTAACGGCTCTGCTACAGAGCATGGATGTTTGGGCCCTCACCTGTGTAACCCAGGGTTCTGTAGTGTCTTTCCATGCTGGTCTTTCCCATCACATTCAGCTTTCCCTGTGCTTTCAAATGGCATGATCTTTGAGACAGATCCACATAGTACTCCCTGGGGAAAGAGTGCTGCATAAACTTGGAGCTCCTCTACCAGGATTGTGTGAGTTTCTGAAGACTGCCCAGAAAAATTCTTTGGAGTGGCAAAGAATTCAGAAAAAAAAAAAAAAAATGTTATCAAAAGCGATTGGATTTTATTTATTTATTTGTTTATTTATTTATTTATTTATTTATTTTTGTCTTTTTGAGACAGGGTCTCACTATGCAGTTCAGGCTGGTCTTGAGCTCCCTTTTGTAGCCCAGGCTGGTCTTGAACTTGAACTGATTCTCCTGCCTCAGCCTCCTAAGTGCTGGAATTACAGGTGTGAGCCATCATGCCCAGCTAAGCGATTGGATTTTAAAAGAGAAAATTAATAGTTATTGTATATCTACTCAATTATAACAGACACTACATATTCTCACACGTGTGTCTTTAGGATTTGTAACAATTATGTGAAAATGTTTTCTTCCATTTTAAAGGAGAAATCAGGCTCAGAAAAGTAAAAAGGCCCATGGTCCCAACTGGTGACGGAATGACAGTACACATGCCCAAATTTGAAGCTCATCCATTTCATTAACAAGTATTTACTGCAGGCCTATGATGAGCCAAGCATGCTGTTAGGCCCTAAGGAGGTGTCACAGGAGCAAGTGGCATGGCCCCAATGCATAAGGAGCTGACAATGAAAAAAGAGATAACTATGAAAGTGACAATATGAAGTGTCACAAATGCTGGCGTGGAGGCCCTGTAAGGAGCGCCTTGTCATTCCAATGGCAGTCCAAAGTGAAAATTGCACTCTTAAAACAAATGCAGATCACATTTAGTGAGGCAATTGTTCTCTTCCCTTCAGTCTTCATTCCTTATATTTTTTGTTCCTAAGTTACTGAGTTTGTTTGAACTGAGTTTAATGATTTGTACAGTCCCATGATATCTGTTGTTTAAAACAGAACAAAAACAGAAAACAAAACAGTCTAGTCTTAGACCAAGAGAAGATTAGGTAGCAATGGCAATGGAAATTTGCAGTATATCTATCAGAAAATTCTAGGAAAAGCTGAGAGAGGGTCACTTTCAGTACACTAAGCTCCCTTTGCATGAATGGTCAGGAAATCCATGCTAGCCTGAGATGCTGCTTTGGTGATGGTAGCAGCAGACTGAGCTGAGAGATTTTGTGCCCTGGCCTTGTTTGCAATTTGTCTGAGGCTTCTTGAGCTCAGCACAGCCAGATGGACTCTTCCTCTCAAATATCAGACCTGATCTTTTCAAATAAAACAGTACAAAGCACATTAAAAGCTTTGATCCAACTGTTTACTTTGCATTTGTGTGCGTTGAGGGAAATGAGAACAAAGAAAGGATTTATTAGGCCTTGCTGTGGGTGGCCAGCGTGACCACTGGGCATGCAAGAGGGAAACTGGGAGGATTCTGTCCCAACACATATCAGACACTTGTTAGCACTTAGACACCTTATGTTCTTGTTACCTTCTGTTGGCGTTCTCTGAGGGCTCTCTCCACATTTCAGGCTTTGCATCTATCAAAGCTCCTCAGGTGGAAACCCCTGATTTCCCTAACTTGAGGCAAGTTGGAGGCAGATACTTTTCTTACAGATTCTTCTGAAAAGAAGCTTCCTGGCATGTCCTGGTGACTCCACTGCCTTTCTTGTAAGCTAAACCATATCTCCCAGCACTTTCCAAGACTAACTTATGGGATCTACATCCACCCAAAGCAGGTGCGTGTCTCTTTTGCCCACACTTACACAGCTTTCTACCATGTAGATGAAAAATCTGAGCTTACATGAAGAATCTTTAATTGACTCCTACTATGTATCAGACATTTCAAAAGAGTATCTCATGCACCTTCCATCCTGTGAGGGAGCTAAGATTTACCCACTGTCTAACTGGGAAATACTAAAGCTCAAAGATTAACAACTACCTGCTTCATTCAAAATAAACATTGATAAACATGTTCATGTTAGCAAAGGGGTAGTTATGTTGATTCTAGGACCTAGTTAAGTGGTTCTTCTCCTCTGCCTTGTGGACTAAAGTTTCAAAGTTGAGTCGCTAGCTGAACATTTGTCCTGCACTGCTCACCCAGGGGATTTTCACTCTATCTGTGCAAAGGAAATATGAGACTTGGTGTATAGACATTTATGCACCTCTCTATTATTTTTTCTTTACCCAGTAGACACAAAGACCATCTCCAGAAAAACTGTAACAGAGGTTTTTGAGATCAAGTAAAACAAAAAAAATTGTATGGACAGAATATACAATTCAGGGCCCTTCTTTTACTTAAGAATAGGGATACAGTAAAACAAACAAACAAACAAAAAACCCTGCATCTTTCTCTCACCTCAGTAGAAGGGCAGCTTGGCAAAGTGGACTAAGTCTATAGGATCCCTGCAAGTTACTGTAGGAAGTCTTATTTCTCAGCCCCGCCCCGCCTTCCTTTGCTCGCCCTGCCCCACCCTGCTCCCAGCTCGAACGGTGCACTTTACCCTCTTGGTCTCTAGGTAGTGCAGGGATGGGCCTTTGAAAAGACAGGAATTTAGAAAATGAATATAATGCAGAAAACCTAATAAATGCTAGTGTTTAATGGAATTCAATGGCTTAGTTTTAAGAAATCAGTTCCTTCGAGGTTTTAAAAAGAAGTGAAGCATTTTGGGAAAAAAATTCAAGGGAATCGTGATCCTTTCATGTTTATCTGACAATACTTAAAAAATATCTAGTTGATATGTGTGCATGTTTGTGTTTCTGTGTGTGTGTGTGTGTGTGCGTGTGTGTGTGTGTGTGTGTGTGTGTGTGTGTGAGAGAGAGAGAGAGGAAGAGAACAAGAGGGAAAGACTAGGTACTGTAATTTTAATTGCTTGTAATCTAACTTGCCTTATTGTTCCTTTTCTCATTCTTTTCCTTTTTTTGTATCAGTTAATCTGTTGGTTACATTTTCAGCTTTTCTTTGCTTCTGGTTTCATTTTCAGATGAAAAAATGCTAGGCACACAGCGCTGCTGTCTGGTTGCCATGGCGACCGCAGCCTATTATCCTGCCTTGTCATTCATCAAGAAAGAATTACACTTGACAGAGGCAGAAGAAAATGCCTGCAGTCTGCAGCATAGGAGAGAGGGAGAGAGAGAGAAAAGCTTTTCTTGTGTTCTATGTATGTAAAGGATCTTTAATGCCCATTTAGTTACATGTTTTATTTAGCATTATTTATTACTTGTACGGACAATAATTGATACCTGTAAGAGATACATCCCCTCCCCCTTAGGTATTTAACTTGCAATTTGTCCATTTGCTCTGCTTTTGCTTTGCAGACCTGTACCTCGTGCCTTGCCCCCGCCGTCCAGCTCCACAGGCCCTCATCCACCCTAGGAACAGACACAGGCAGAGGGCTGCCTTCTCCGTGGTGACCGGCCGCTGTCAAGTTAGCTAAACGAGCCAGCTTTTCCTTCCTAAAATGGTGTTTTAGAAGCAGTGGTTCTGTTGTTTTGAGATTCTGAAGACCAATGAGTGTGACATATGACCAATGAATAATTGAACCCAACTTTTGATTAAATTATTTCTTGGTACAATGTCTATGAAACAGAGTGTCAGCAGGCTGATGTAAAACCATGTCGATCTTTCCTTTACATAACTGAATATAAAATCATGATTGCTTTCTACAAGTTTGGATGCATCCCAAACCCATTGTTCTTCAAAGGCAGGAAAAGGTAATTACTCGCTATTCGAGTATTCCTCATTATGGTCATTTGAATTAACCCAAATCATTTCCAAAAATAAATGGTCTAATAACTTTTGTATGTTTAAACTCCTATACTTTTATTTTATATTTTTAGTCTACCATTTTCTGCCTTGTTGTCCAACTCTTAGACTGTATCTGACAGATTGTTTTAAACAGTTTGCTAAGGGCTTTGCTTTCCTCTCCTGAAATTAGTTGATTTCCTCATGAAAGTAGAAAAAAAGAGTCAGAAAAGAAGCAGCATTAAGTTGAGATCTTTGGAGAGTGGCTTTTGTCTATAGTCGATCTTTTGTTTTCATGGTCAGAGAAAAGATGGACAGCAATAATACATCTTGAGTTGTTCATTTCACAACTTTTAGACTAGCTGATATCCACTGCAATTAAACCGAGCAGCTAGGATGACGAGCACTGAGCCTCTCCAGTTCAAGTTCGAATCTTTCGATGACAATTTCCCCTTTCAAGCTAATACTTCCACTCCACATACCTAGGGACGCAGAAGTCTTGCTCCTAACTCACAAGGAAAGCACACGGCAAGGCAGCTACAGGGGCAGTTGGACGCTCGGGGTGGCTCAGCATCTAATGTTCCCCTACTTCCTTAATTATCTTAATAATTTTGGTGACAGGAAGTTTGAGGGTGGAGAGGGATGATTCTTAAAGAATTACAGCTGTCAGGAAATCTCCCCTGGACTTTAGAAATTCCTGCAATAATTCAAAATCTCCTGATTTTTGTTACATCTAAGACAAGCCCATTACTGCACACGTCTCAGGATCCCTTATGTTTATATCCTTCGTGTGCAAGAGTGTAAAAACCATGGAATGTTGTCTTTAATTTCAACATTCAGGGTTTCAAAAATGAACAATGGAGTGGAGAAAAAGAAAGACTGAGTTTAGAATTGGGACTGTTTCCTAGTGGTCCAAAACTTTTACTTTAAGATTGTAACCACACCACTTTTCATTTCCTGTTAAACTTCAAGCCTACTTTTTGATTTCCAAATGTGCCTTAGGCTAATATTTTCACTGAAGAATGAAATGAACAGGCAGAAACAATTAAGCGATCAGATACAGTGAAACGAATACCACACTCCGCTCGCACAGAGAGAGAGGGAAGTCTAGGCAGGAATCTGATCCCATGGCTGTGCGGCTTTTGCTCCTTGGCATTTTTCTGCTAGCCACCCTCCGTGCACACCACTTCCCCTTTATGGGAGAGGAAGATGGAGGCACCAAAAGCAGCTCTGAAAACCTCACAGACATGGGAAATATTTCCTCTCCCTCCTACTAGTACAAGCTAATCTCCAAGAAAGAAAACCCACCTCAATATTTTAAAGTGAATATCTCCCAAAGCCTGTTAAATGTTCACATATGTCTTTATGAAATTTGTAATGTGGATTGTTTATACAATCCTGATTAAGGGAATAAACATCATTAAAGAGGATTAAGTCAGTTTAAGGACAGAAAATTATACAAATAGTACTGTTACCTACAAGAAAATGTAAAGATTTTTTAAAAACTTGGTAATCTATGACCCTATGTAAAAGATGTATCAACAATCAAATATAAGCTCTTCTAGAATCTTCAAATTTTTATCAGGAATTAACAAGGAGGTAATTTACTTTGCCTCAAACAAATTTTTCATCATTTTTCATTTTTTGCTACTGTGTAAAAGCCGGATCTTCCTTATTAGTAAGATATTGATCTTATATGGAAAGATTTTACATGGCAAGAGTTTGGTATTCGTAGTTTTGGATTTACCTTGTGAAAATAGTATGCCATGATATACAAGATATATACAATGGTTAAAACTTACCAACCTAAAGGTGCTGAAGCTGAGATATCATTGCATCCATTTTGGAAGCCTCTGTATTATTCCCTGACGTAAGAACTGTACGACAGATTCAGAGTTTGTTCTGCCTGGACTCAAACTTTATTTCTGAAGACTGTATGCACTGGAAAAGGCCTTGTGATACACACAGAATACAAAAAACAAAATATAAACCTTGTGATGTCTTCTGTGTGGAGAAACAGTGCCTCTACCATGAATCAGGAAGAGAGAAAGCAGCCATAAGATTATATGGAGCGGAAGGCATGGTTTTGTTTTTTATTGAATCCATCCTTTAGTATTTTCCCAATAAAACACCGCTCGTAAACCAGGGTCTTTGTATTTTTGTTGTTATTGCTGTTATAGGAATATTTTTTAATACCAGTATAATAGTTTTTCTCTGCAACACTGAAGATTTGAAGACAGCGGCTAGTAAACATAAAACCAGCTATATAATGGCACTACAATGGGATTTTATTAGAGGTTCCAGGATGAGGTAAAGTTTTTACTCTACTAAATAACTGGTTCCATGGAAATTGACTTCACATAATAGGGAATACTTCCTTTGTTTTTTTTAAAGGCGATTTATGCCATTTAAGGTAAAATACTGGTAACTTCCTCTTCTTTGTTATTTATTTCTAAAAAACCTAATAAACTAACACCAACAAACATACCTGTATGGTGTATAGACATAAAAGTTCTCCAGTAAATCAGTTTTCCAACTGTTATAATACCAGCCCAGAAAGCAGTTTAAGATCACATTTACAGCTGCTAGTGGAAGACTGTAATGGAATTCTACTATATAAGTAAGGTCACCTGACTTATCATTTACCAAAGAAAAGGTAAATTGAAACGTTCTGTGGATATAAGTTCTAACACAAACTTGTGGTTTGGATTATAGTGTCTGTTCAGAAAATTTTAAAATGACCACGGAGAAAGAAAGAAAGAAAAAAAAAAAAAAAAAAAAGACAACGATGGCAGTAGGGGACTGGACCATGACTCAATACATAAAAGAATATATTGAGATGAATATCACTACCCCAAATCATCACCACTCCTGTAGGATTTTCTTTTGATACAGGTTAACAGCATCTTCCCAAAAGATCCACCTTAAAGCTATGACTGTGATTTGATTTGGGTCCTTGATCATGTAATTAAGCTAGTGATCTCAAGAGAAGGTCGGCTTTCATAAGGGTGGCTCCGAAGTCTAATTACAAGTTTTCTTGTATGAATAAAGACATGGAAAAGACCCAGACAGATGCACAAGATGGAAGGGCTTGGAATCATTTATTTAAATTTTATGGAAAATAGGGAAAACAATTTTTGTAAGAAAATAATAAGAGAATAACAATAGCTAATACATCCATATTTTTAGCTGTAAAGTAGTTACTGAGCGTAGAGCATATGGGCATAAACGTGTAAGTCTCCAATCAATATTAGTGCAAACCTCCCATTGCTATGAACTAAGAGGCACTAGTAGTGTATCAACTTGCAGTTTTTTCCCTCTTGCTTTTCCCCTACCCCCATCCTGTTTCTTTTTTCCTTTTAAACAAGTTTTTCCCATTGTATACTATCTACTCTCCATTTTAGACCTTACTTAATCTTTCAATTTATGAAACCAGGGAGACAATATCATGATTATATATGTGAGTTTGATTTATTTCACTTATGACTATGGTCTAAAGTTGCACCAGTTTATGTATAAAAGTCTCAATTCCATCCTTCTTGATACTGGGCATGGTGGTGCACACCTGTAATCCCAGCCCGGAGGAGGCTGAAAACAGGAGGATCACTATGAGTCTTCACTGCAGAGTGAGGTCCTGTATCAAACACATTTAAAAAGTTCTATGCTTCTTTATGACTAAGTAGTTCTCTATTATATAAAAATATTACATCTTTTTTAGCCATTCCTTGGTTGAGGGTCATTAGGATTGTTTCCAAAATTTAGCTACTATAAATTGTGCTGCTATAAATATGTGTGCACATATATCACTGTGGTATGATGCTTTTAATACTTCTGGGAAGATACACAGAAAGGAAGCAACTGGGTCACATGGGACCTGCAATCCTAGCTTTCTGAGGAAATTCTACATTGATTTCCATAGTGGTTGCACCAGTCTGCATTCCCAGCAACAGTGGAAAAGAGTTCCTATTTCCCCATAGCTCCTCCAGAATTTGTTATTGGTTGATTTCTTAATCATAGCCATTCTCTCTTAAGTGAAATGATATCTCAGTGTTGTTTTAATTTGCATTGGAATAATTTCTTACATCCAAAGATTGGAAAAAAAAAATCAGAAGCTATGAGAGATAAGTGAGATAGATTCTCTCAGAATTTAAAGAAAAACTCAACCCCACTACCTCCTTAATTTCAGGCTCCAAAACTGTGGACAAATACATTTTTGTTATTTTAAACTATCAATTGATGGTAATTTATTATAGCAGCCCTAGGAAATTAATATAGGGTCATTAAACAATTACAGTAGAAAGGATCATATTCACAGACAGGGTGTAAGAGAGTGTACATTGACTGTGGGCTGCATGAGCACCCAGAATGCAGGGACAAACTCCAGCCAGACTGCTCCTTGCTTTTTGCTTCACTGTCTCTTATTGTTAACTGGATTTCTTCAGCTGGCAAGTGACATTGCTGCTGTAATGCCTTGGACTTTCCGTTCTTTGGCTTCTGTCATCTCAGAAAACTACTCCTTTTTAAGTGTCCAATTCCTATGAAAGTATTCTACTTTCTTAGTTTGGGTTGTGTCTATCCCACTACATAACAGAGTTGAAACTACCAATATTTGAGCAAACATGGAAGCTCAGGAGGAGCTTTTATGAACAAGTGGAGGCTTTGAAGATCCAGGTGTTCATCACCTAGTTTCCTGTCCACAGTACCATAGTTGTTATTTTCTCAAGCACAGCCATGTGACATTTGCAAAGACATTTGTTTCTTCGGACAAGATCTGTGAGTGGGTCTGAGCTCTGCCATTTATAGAAGGTGTGACATTATAAGTCACTTGACTTTTCTTAGCTTCCTTATCTTCTTTTGAAAAATGAAGATAGACTTATTGCTTGGTAAGTATTCTGTGCCTAGAAGGATCTTGGGGTGGATTGATAACTGGTAGGGAATTTGTTAGCACCCAGCTCAACTGAACTGGCTCTGCGCTGGGTGTGGAGGGTCCAGCTGAAGACTGTTGCCAACACCCTAGAAAGGAGAACTGGCGAAGAAGGGGTGCTGCTGTCGGTTCTCTTGGGTAAGTTTGTCATGCTAGGTTTCCTGATATGAACTCAGCTGTTCTCATCATTGGAAGAGCTTGGGGCCATGCTGAGAACAGCTCTGATTCACTTGGGGGGAGCTCTGGTCCTCTGAGCACTTTGTGGCCCCAGAATGTGCTGGTCATTCTGGAGAAACCTGTCACACTAGCTGTCCTAGGCTGAACTTGGCTGTTATCATCAGAGGAGCTGGGGCCCTGCTGTTGCTGAGAATGGGTGGCAGCGCTGTTTTTGGCGGGGGTGGTGGTGGTGGAGCGTTGGTCCTTACCTTGAGTGTTGCTGGCGCAGCTCCTTCACGCAGCTTGCACAGACTCGCTAGCTGTCACCACGGATCTTTGGGCCTTCCCCTCACAGATGCATGAAATAGGCCTGCACGAGACACTGTTGTGGCCTCCAGGCCTCCAGGTTGCTCCTTGAGGGCCCTGCTATGAGTTCTAGGTCTTTAGCTGAACTCCTGCAGGAGATTGCTGTTGGTTCCAGGCCCTCAGCTGGATTCTTTATTTCTTTAGTGTGTGGGCTGATCTCCTGCACTCTTTGACATTTGACTCTTTGGGTGACTACTGTAAAATAATCCTATAAATGATGTGTCTGGTATTAAATTGTTTCTCTTGAAATCCTTGATTGCAATCGGTCTTGATAATTTTTTTAGTGAAGCTCATAGAAGCACAGAACTTGAATGGACCTTAAAATAAAAAGAGATCAATGACGTTATTTTGACAGATAATATTTCAGAATATAGCTCAGGGAGAAAATCAGGGAAAGAGTTTAAGTGACTAAACTATCAGGCCAGTGCTTCTTTGTTGAAGTTTCTGTTCTTATTCCTCTGGATAAACTGCAAGGTCTCCTCTGAAATATGTCATGAGCTAAGGAATGCGTATTAGTTAGGGTTCTCTGGAAGAACATGGTGGATTTGCTAGGCAGGCTTATAAGATCCGAGATGGGAAAGCCTACAATAGCCATCTGCACAGTAGGGAGCTGGAGGATTGGGTACCCATGCGTCCTAAGAAGGTGGAAGCCATAGCACAAGAGGAAGCAGAGTTGCAGCAGCAGTCCAAGGCTGAAAGCTGGGAAGCTCACCAGAGAGCTGCTGGCGGGAATCTGTACCAGAAGGCCAAGGGAACTGGAGACCTGGAGACTGGTGTCCAAGAACGATGGCAGCAAAGGATCAGCCTGCTCAAGAAAACTGGACTGTTGAGCCGGCCAGATATCTCAGCAGACCGAAGATCCTGCGTAGGCAGAGCACAGCGGCCAGCGTTTGATCCTTCATGTGCCGTGCCAGCCCTGCCCTCGGATTGCACTGAGAAGGCTATTGAGACCGGGCTTGCTTGGGAGGCAGGCACCAGGAGGATCACTACGAATCCAGTCTGTGTAGCGAGACCCTGCAGATCTTATACCAAATACACAGAATAGAAAAGAAGACTGGACTCTTAAAGCAAATGTGCCTCCTTTTTTCCTCTCTCGTCTCATCCAGGCTACTGTTGGTTGGCTGGTGCCGTCCACGACTGGCACAGGTGTTGTGCCCTCAGTTTATTAGCCTGCGTGTCAGTCATCCACAGACATGCCTAACCCTGTGCTTTCCTAGTCTTCTAGGTATTTCTTACTCCAGTCAAATTGACGTCATAATTAATGACATATTAACTCTTAGAAGAGACATTGATTTGAGGCTCTTTGTAAGAGAGTAACCTGCAGGTAAAGATATTAAAACAGAAGGCCCACAGAAGTAGGTTGAAAACTAAAATACAAGAAATCGCCCAAGGCTTGCACAGTTTTTCTTGTCCTTGAGCCTACAGAGGGGGATCATTTTGAGAGAATATTCAGAAAAAAGATAAGAAATCAACACATGACCTGAACCCGCTATTTTTTTAACCCTTATTATTTATATTTCATACCAGCTTTTTTTTTTTAAATTTTATTTATGCTTTATTCATTTTGATGCGAAAAAAATAAAATAGCAATAAAACAGTTTCAAAACAGGTTAGTAAGGTAATTACAACAATTAATACATTGCATATTGTTGTCTTTATAGTAGTTATTCAGAGGAGAGATGTAGACATGACATTTTGTCTAAACAATATTCGTACAAATCTTTCTTCTTATTACACTAAGAGAAAGTAGCTGTATATCTGTCCAGCTATCATATATATCTATACTTCTATAACAATATCTATATCTATATCTATCTATCTATCTATCTATCTATCCACATATAGATTCACTTCCTCCTCTTAGCCATCTCTTATTATAAAATGGTAACATTTGAAAGAGCCCCCTTGTCTCAGTCTCACAATGAGAAAATGAAGAGAAAGATTTTACCTCTTTTGGACCAACATTGAGCCAAACAAGCAACTGTTACTGTGTCTAGTAACTACACTTTAGTTCCTTTTTAAACTTCATAGAAACTAGATGTAGAATGCATCTGTTTTTAAATGATCATCTATGCTTTTAGTTTTATCTACATCAGAAAAATCTAGTAGTTCCTGCAGAACACGATGATCAGAACCAACAAGGCGTGTACATACTATTGTATGTGTGCACCAACATGTATTTGCTGATATATCATTGATAATAAGTGACATTTACAAAAAGTGATTTTTAATAACATGGATCCAAGACATAAATATTAAAAAAGAAACAGTAATTCTGCTGGAAATAGAACAGATAGAACTCTTGAAGACATAGGGATAGACAAAGATTTTTATGAACAAAATCCTGATCACACAAGAAATGTTACAGAGTCAACGACTGGGATCTTATCATATTAAAAAGCTTTCACGCAGCCAAAGAAAGCATCAACAGAGTGAGCAGAGTGCACACAGAATGAGAAAAATGTTGCCAGCTGAGACAAAGGGCTAATATCTAGAATATATAAAGAGTTCAGGAAAACCAGAGCCCCAGATTCAAAGATCTAATCCAAAAACAGGGTATCTGAAGTAGGTAACACTTCTCATATTAAAAAGTAGAAATGGAAAATAAATACATGAAAAAATATTCAATATCCCTGGTTATTTGAGAGATGAAAATTGAGACAACACTCTGATTTCATTTCACTTCAAAAAGAATGTCTATTATTAAGAAATCAACCAATAACAAGTTCTGGTGGGGCTGGTGGAAACAACCCTTCTCCACTATTGGAGGGAGTGTATATTGGTGCCTCCACTGTGGGAATCAATGCGGAGATTCTTCAAAATCCTAAAATTCGATGTTCCATTTGACCCCACTATTCACCTTCTTGGCATCTTCCCTAAGAACTAATATCGTGGTATCACAGGGATATATGCACACCCATGTGATAGCAGCACCACTGGTAAGAGCTAAATCTTGGAATAGCCAAATGGGTATCAACTGTTGAGTGGATAAAGAAAATGTGGCTTGTATAGACAGTGGGGTACTATTGTGCCATACAGAAAGATAATCTGGGGGAATTTTTTGGTAAATAAATGCATCTTAAAGCCATATTTTTAAATAAAGTAAAACAGATATGTATGTTTCAATACCACATTGTTTCTCTTGCGTGAGAAACCAGAAGTAAAAAGAAAGACCAAGACGGATAATGGATGTTGGGACATTGGAAGAAAGTGCAAACGGGAAGGGGACAAGGGAAGTGGGAGGGAGAAAGGGAAAGAAGGGAGAAGAATGCAGGAAAAAATAGTAGCCAAGATATTCATAAATAGAGGGGAAGCCTTGAAGGGTGGGGTGGGGAGTGGGGAGAAATGATTAAACCTACTGAGGCCCATTTCACACTTTTGACTTCTAAAACTACAAGATAAAACAAATTTATATTGTTTTAAATCCCTAATTTTGTTTTAATTTGTTCACTAGCTATAAGAAACAAGTAAGCTGGCTAGGAAATAGAATCTTCATTCACATAGTCAGATATTTTAGGATATATATCTGTGTATCTTATTGTGCAGCTACTACATCTCAGACGCTGAGCCAGGCATGGAGATTCAGAGTGCAAACACAGAGCTTTCGACTTGACAGGACAATCTTGAAGCAATGCCAGTTTCTTTAAAATGTGCAAAAGCCATGATTAAAGCTAGACACAAATGGTGTGAGAACGGGTAACGGGGGCAAGGAAATCAAACTGAGAAAGAAATAACAAGGAGAACTTCCTAGAGAAAGTGGTATCTTTCTGACGACTAGCAGCTAATCTGGCAAAATGGGAGCCGATACTATTGTGAACATAAATGATGTCAGTCTCAGCCACGGGAGAGCTTGATCATCTCAGGAAGCATGAGCAGCTCCCTACTCACTGGGAGGTCAAACGAATCGTAAGAAATCAATAGCCTACATTGAGATAAGCATATAAACACTGAAAGAATAAAATGTGCTGATATTAATTAAAGCTATCATTGAGGTATCAGTTACCTGAAGAAATTTAAAAGTAGAGTTTGATTAAATTTGACAGTTGAGTTTATTTGTATATCCCAAGACACAGTTATGTTCTAATATGAACGCTCATTTCTTTTTTCTTTTGTATTTAGTACAGGGTCTACAGGGTCTTACTATGCAAATTAGCCTCTCAGTGGTCCTCTTGTTTTCAGCCTCCCAAGCACTGGGGTTATAGACTGGCCCACCACACCCGATCTCAATTGCCATCTCATCTTACCCCGGAGGCAAGGCCAGCATGGCAGGCCGGGGATCAAACCCCAGCCCCTGCACCTGCTTAAGCATCTGCCCCTGCAAACGCACTTTGATGAATGTGCATTTCTTTTTTTTTTTTTTTTTTTTTTTT
>PVJA010048204.1:0-14313 GCA_004027025.1 Myocastor coypus | reverse complement strand
TTTTTTTTTTTTTTTTTTTTTTTTTTTTTGTCTTTTTGAGACAAGGTCTTGCTATGCAGTTCAGGCTGGCCTTGAGCTCACTTTGGTGGCCCAGGATGGTCTCGAACTCACATCAATCCTCCCATCCTCCCATCTCAGTCTCCCAAATGCTGGGATTACAGGCGTGAGCCACCACGCCCGGCTCTTGTTTTCTTTCTTTCTTTCTTTCTTTTTTTTCAGAGCCAGCTTTTACAAACAAGTCAGGCACAGTGCCCGGCGCCTGTGGCCAACCTGGGCTGCAGAGTGAGGCTCTGTCTCGATCCTGAAGGGGAAAGGGGAGGGCAGGGAGGGGAAGGAGGGAGCATACCTCAAGCACTCACTCCGATTTTGAATCCTGCTAGCAGCCACATGAAGATGGCTTAAAGCAGGAACAAGTCAACAGGGCTGAAGGACTCAGCACGGGAGGCCTCACCAGAGCACCCCACATCTACCTCACCTGTTTAAGAGGAAGCACACAGGCTAAGAGGCAGAGGCTGGTCGGACACTGGGGGATAATACTGGAGTTCCTTTCCCAGCATGCTCCAGCAGTAGTGGCGTGCAACTTAATTGGCCTTGGAACCTGCTCCCGTCTGTGTCTAGGGGTCCCCTCAAGGCGTCATGCAGTTATGGGGCAGACTTCTAGAGTTTGTGATTAATCCATGATCCAGTGCTGCGATTCTGGGTGTGGGTGCCACACCCCGGCCGGGACGGAGCCTGAAGGCAGCGTCAGGGAGACTACTGCCACCGCGCTGTTGCTGCTGCTCCTTTTGGCTCTCAACATTTTCCCCACCACCATGAACCACTTCCTGCTGCCCTCTGCCATGTGCCACCCTGCCTTGGAGCCTACGAAGTATGGACGGAAGCCTGCACTGTGAGCTAAACCAAACTTCCCTTCCTTCCTTTTGGGCAACAGGGGTTTTGTCCCAGCAATGAGAGAATAGTAACGAGATGAGACGGGGTCCACCCTAGGGATTGGCAGAGGGCACTTGAGGTGCATCCTCGGAGCCATGGGCAGAGGGCCTGGGGTTCACCTGTCCCAGCCCCTCCCTTTCAGGTGCTGCCCGGCTCTGCTTCCTGGCTGCCATGAGCAAAATAACCTAACTGCATTCCACCTGCAGTCTCCATTGAGGCTCTTCCTGCCTCATACTCATGAACCAAAGCCTCCAAACCACGGGCCCAGTAATCCTCCCCCCCCCCCCCGGGTGGTGGATGCCGGCGGTACGCCCGGCCAGGGGAAGGCTGGCCAACACTCACACATATGCCCCCAACCTCCCAGCCCCAAAGGACAACACGTGCCGGCTTCACGAATATCAGCTCTGAAACAACTTTATTAGAAAGCTGTTTTGAATGACGACTTCCAACCAACGCTCCAACTTGCTTGCTGACGGATTCCAGTTATGACTGTAGAGCTCTACGTAACGACGTTTGCATTGATCCTTGCATCCTCTTGAGTGCTCCTCCCCAGGTCCTCCTAGGGTAATGGAGGTGCCATCAAGTGGCCGGGTGGTCAGCATTGTCAAGCAGGGGCAGCGGCAGGCCAGGAGGGAAGCGTCCACTTCACAGGCAGGGGCAGGAGACCTGCTGCCCAGTCCACCAGCCCCCCGCCCTCACCCCAAATTCACAGTGAGAGGCACCTCGCTGCCTCGTCATTCAGAAACAAAAAAGAAATCCTCCGTCCAGAGCTCCGCCTCCCCCATCAAGCCCTGAGATCCCAACTTCTTGTGTCGCCCCTCATCTCCAGGCCCAAGAGGAATTTCTTTGGACAGACACAGACGTGACATCAGCGTGGACAGGGAGGGGATGGGAGGGGTCAGGCCAGTGTCGCCCCCTGCCTCTCCCCTCCCGACCCTCGCTGGGCAGCGATGGCAAGGTACAATCAACCATGAACATAAATAGGAATAAAAAAGGAACTTGAAAGTGACAGGCTATTAATTAAACAAATCTATAAAAATAGGACATAACTCTGTTCAAATAAATACAAAATAAATAGGCTCCAAGCAGTGTGATACTTCACATCAGTGGAATGTCAGGCTGGTCCCACTCGGCCCACAGGACTGGACCCAACCCCGGGCCCCAGAGACAGGTGGTCATGCTGCCAGCCAGCCCGCCCGCCCTCCCCGCACATCCTTTCCAGAAGCACACGGCAGGCACAGTGGTCCAGCTCAGCCTGGGACAAAAACTTTCTCCCAGAATACATGATTAAGGCCTTCAACGCCTTTCCCTCCCTGAGCAGGGCACAGGCGGTGGCACCTACTCTGCCCCTGGCCTAACATGCAGCCCTGTGCTGCCCTCATGCCATGGAGCAGGGACAAACGTGCTTCTGCGCTGATGCCTGTCCTGACAGAGTCTGGGACCAGGTGGGCAGCAGAGGCCCCATAGGGTCAGCCGCCCCCAAAGCCATGCACCACAATGCCAGGCAGCCAGCGCAGAGGGCACAAGCGCATCGGGGCCCTGCTGGTGGGCTCTGCAGCAGCATGGGCTCTTAGCCGAGGCAGGCACGTGCGTGAGAGCCCCACCCGCACCCCACACCTGCCTCGGCTCCTACAGCAGCAGCTACCACCCCGCACCAAGGGTGGGGCCCAAGGAAGGCGATAAGCAGCCGGCGCGCTCCTCCCGATATAGCAAATCGAGAGGCAGGGTACACAGTGGACGCAGGGAGGCCTGACCGGCTGGAGGGGACTGGAGGGAGGAGGCAAGCCGGCCTCCAAGCTCACCATTTGGCAGGCACTGCAGGGAACGTCCTGTCCCGAGGCCTGTGAGCCTGGGCTCCTGCTGCCCCTGGACCCTGAGCAATGCCCACAGGTCTTCCCTGGAAAGGCCACTGGGTCTACCAGGTCAGCAGGAAAAGCCCAAGGGCCCGCCAAGTATCCCCACCCCCGCCCCACCCCCCGTGGCGCGTCCAAGGTTCCGCAGCTTGGCTTCAGTCATCTTAGTGTTGGCACATTCACAGAATGAGAAGGCTCTACACCCCGGCCCGGCCGGGATCCACGAGTCTGCCGCCTGTCCCCGTCACCGCGACTGCACGCCCAGGGTGATCTTCAGGTTCTCATACACCACATAGCTGATGCTTACGGCTGGGATCACCTTCATGAAGTTCGGGGCCAGCCCCCGGTACAGCCCAAAGGCACCCTCTGTCCGTAGGATCTGCTTGAAGAGGCTGCTCATGGTCACCTCGGGGGCGCCCTCAATGGAGGCTGCAGGGAGAAGGGTCCTGGTCACCTCAGATGTCTCCTACCACATCCCCACCCCAGCTGCCTGGACCACTGGAACTCACCTTGCGCCTGCATCCGGGTCCTGACCAGGGCCAGCGGGTAGCTGGCCAGCTGGCCACAGGTGCTGGAAATGGTGCCGCAGGCCAGGAGCACAAACACACCGGGGTCGGCGCTGTTCACCGCATAGCGCTGCAGCCAGGCGTTCTTGAGTGTCTGGGGGCGAGGGAGGAGGGTGAGCGCCGGGCACAGCATGGTTGGGGGAGGGGACACAGTCACTGGATCTGCGTACAGGGTTATCTTCCTGTCATGTGCGCTCCATGAGGCCACTGTAACCTGATGCAGCTCAACAAGACCCAGGCTACTAGTACACCTGTTGCCCCGGTTTCAGCTGTCACCAGGGACCCCAGGCTAGGGCAGCAAGGGGGATCCAGGGCAGAGGGAGCACCCCCTCCCCTCAGCACCCCTTGCATGTGAACCATCAGGGGCCAGGCTTGACAAGGAAGCCTGTGCAAAAACAGACAACCCTGGTGCCCCAGTGGGGAGGGAGAGGGTGGCCACCAAGGGGCTGGGGTTAGGCAGCAGGGTTCAGACTCCCCTGCTTGCTCCGAAAACCTCACCTCGTACACGGCCAAGTCGATGCCGGCATAAGGGATGATCCCCAGCATATTTGGGACGTAGCCTTTGTAGAAGGCGGCCACCCCTTCCCTGGCCAGGATCCTGCGGGCGCAGTCGAGCATGCCCGAGTATTGGCCTGTCTTCCGCAGGGCCATGCGTGTCTTCAGAACCTGCAGTGGATGGCGCGAACCGTGAGCTCAGAGCCCCCTCCTCACCTCCGCGTGCACTGCTCCTGCCCTAGCCCAGGCTGCCCCGCACCTCCATGGGGTAGATGCTGCTCTGCGCAATGGCGCCAGCCAGCGAGCCCGCCACGAGCCTCTCGTGGATCCTCAGCGTCTCCTGCTCACTGCCAACCAGTCGCTTGATCTAGACAGGGACAGACAACCAGTGCGTTAACCCGGAAACCATGGCGCCCACCCCCGCCCTCACCAGTCCTAGAGGGGCCCCAGAGGTGCTTGCTGGCTGAGACCTGATGAGCCCAGCTGTTCATCTGTCACCGCAGCAGGGCTGGCCAGACACGGGTCCCCATCTTGCCGTCCCTTGGACGTGACAGCTGGCCCTGGCTTTGGGGACCCCTGTCGGGGGAAGCTCCTCAGCAGCCGGTGCCCAGTGACTCCCCAATCAGGTCCTCACCTGCTCATATGCCATGAACTTGATGGCCGACTCCGGGGCGATTTTGAGGACATTGATACCGTTGCCCCGCCACAGGGACTTGGCGCCTCCCTCTCGGATCATCTGGGTGAACCCGCCCACGATGCACATGTTGTTGCTGCGGGAGGCGTGGACCTGGGGGAAGACGCGTGGTCAGCTGAGCCGGGCGGGCCCCCAACCACCAGGAGAACCAAGTGAGGCTAACGCCCATCCGCTTCCCCGAGATGTCTCTGCACACCTGCTGCATGCCAACAGTGCGCGAAAGGCACCCACAAGTTCCAAGACAAGATGCAGGCCCAGAACCCCAGTCCTCTGGGAGGCTGAGTCAGGAGTCTCCCGTGTTCAAGCCCAGCCTAGGCAAACTGGCAAGAACCTATCCAAAATAATACAAAGGGGCTGGAGAAGTAGCACAGTGCGAAGGCCCCTAGTTCAACCCCCAGTCCTACACAAATGTGACCAAAACGAGGCAGAAAAACACTGACCATCACATCATCAAAAGGTTCAAACATGAAAACAGAATAAAGCATGAACTGCCTCAAACCCATCCGGGCTTCAACAGCCATCGCACCAGGGCCAAATCATTTTATGCCGGGGCTTTTATTTTCTCTGACATTCCCAGGAATTCTGTCAAAAGCACAAATTGTTCAAGCAGTGCTTGGAAGGTGGGGTGAAGAGCCCAAAAATCAAAGAGCTGGAGAGAAAAGGATAGCTGCTTGCCTTCTTATTCCTTTTTTCTTTTACAGTTTTTTTTTTTTTAAGATTTTTTTTTATTGTATTTATTTATTTTTTTCTTGTTTCAGAACCTTTATTTGTTTATTCACTCATTTTTATGGCCAGCTCAGCCCGCCACCAGGGCAGGGCTGGCGCAGCATGTGGTGCCGGGGATCGAACCCCGGACCCTGAAGCCGCCCAAGCTTTCCCAAGTGAGCGCTTTAGACCACAGAGCCATCCCGCCGGGCCCCTACAGTTTTTTTCTTTTCTCTTGCTACTGGAAGTTCAACCCAGGACCTCGCACTCACCAGGCAGGTGCCGTGTGAAGGAGCCACATCCCTCACCCGCTTTTTAGTTTTTTGTGACAGAGTCTCACTGCACGGCCCCGGGTAGGCTCTAAGTGTCTATCTTCCCGCCTTAGACTGCTGAGTGCTAGGATTACAGACATGCACATAATCCCTGCCTGGATGACGCCTTTTCTGAGCAAGCACAGAAAGTGCCAGAAGAGAGCTAGGGGGACAAAGGTTGATGACAGGCCACTGTTCCAACAGACATCAAAGTCCAACAGGGTGTCCTGAAGTGGGTCATTTCACAATCTCAGCCCCGATAGCACACGGGCTCATCTCTGGTCCTTCAGACGGGAGCCATGGCCTAGCGGGGCAAGGGTGCTGCTGCCCTGGCATCTGGTCAGGTGAGACCCCACCCCCACTATGCGCTGCAGTGCCCACCACACCTGAAGTGCCCCTGGCCTCACCGGCTCCCATTAGGCCACTGTAAGGTGACACCTGGCTTAAGAACCTTAGCTAAAATTAGGCTGGCCATGTGCAAAAGGTCACCACGGCCTGGATCTCCTCCTGGTGCCTTGATCAGGCAATGACTCTAATTCACGGGGCTAGAAAAGCAGAGGCCCGAGCAGCACTGCGGCCAAGGGAGAAGTCAACCTGCCAGCGACCCCAGGGTGGAACCCAGCCAGCCCAGGCCAGCTGCTACTCACCTGCATGAGCACCTTGAGCCTGTCCAGGGGGGCTGTGCAGGTCCTAGACACAGCCCCCGCCCCGCCTCCTGCCACCAGGTGTCGCCACCACATGCCGGTCTGCCTCTCCTCCACTGTGAACTCATCCGGGACCGTCAGGTTCTCACCCACATCAAAGATCTGTGAGGAAGAGCAGCGGAGGCCTCACAGGCCTGACCTATGTCACTGGGGGCCCAGCCGGCAACGGGTGTCACCTTCCACCCTCCTGAAGTGGGTACACAGGGCCACTGGGTAGGAACCGCATGCAGGGCAAAGCCCTTAGCGCTTGCAGCTTGGGGAGGCCCAGGCAGAGAATGCAGTGCCAGGGACAGGCCCCTCAAAACCTGTCTACTAGGCGTGTCAGCAAGGACCGCCAGCCTAGCCAGGCGACAGGATCGGCCCTGATGTGTAATTGGACCTCAGAGGCAGGACATTATGCAAGGCCTCAGCGCACAGGAGGAGCACTGCACCCCGGCTGCCCTCCCTCGGGCACCATCCAAGCCGGTCCCATCTGCCCCAATCTGGGCTGTGAGCCAGGGACTCAGCCCAGCCACCCGAAACCCAGGAGCTGGTGGCGCTGCCAGCCCAAATGGGTGGCTCAGCCAGAGCCAGAATGGGCACGGCAAGTGCCACTAAGGGGTCTCAGTCTCAGCAGGGAAGTCAAGCGTGGGGTTATGCTGACAGAAAAATGGGCGGTCTGAGGGCCCCAGTGTTTTGTGCTGTCACTCTGAGACATGTACTTCAGGCTGGCCTTGAATACACAACGTAGCCCAAACTGGCCTTGAACTTACTGAGATCTCCCTGCCTCGGCCTCTGAATGCTGGGATGATAGGCATGTGCCACCACACCCAGGTGCTATTTGTTTCATAGGGAGAAATGACAGCAAAACACCGGCAAGTGTGGGGACAGCTAGTCGCTTTCCACGTGTATTCTCCATGGCATTGTCTTCTCCCCTGTGCCCTTGGAAAGGACCACAGGTCTGGGAGGTCAGATGCATCAGAGGGAGAGACGCGTACCACACCAGCCAAGGGACCCTGCGCCCGGGGAGCGGTGAGACGGCTCAGGGGGAGGGCGGCGTGTGGGCACCCTGGCTCTGCTGAGCTGGCAGATGGGGAGAGGTGCCCTCACCGTGGAATGCTTCCAGTACAGGATGATCTCGGGGATGTTCTCCACGGGGTGCAGGAGGTGGTAGTCCCGCCACTCGTTCCAGTCGATGGTCATCGTGCCATTCTTATCCATGCTGCAAGAGAGAAGCTCGATTACCAGGGGTGATGGCACCCCAGCTGCATGGCCCCCCAGCAGGGCAAGAGGAAGTCAGGTGCCCCGGCCTCAGAGGAAGCCACAGAAGGCACCTAGGGTCCCCAGACGAAAGTCAAGGTCACCTTGCACAAGATAGGGACATATTAGCCTCTATCCTGGGGGGAGGGGGGTGCAGGGGGCTTTTATCTTTTGGGATTCATTTTTGGTTTTTTGTAGGTTTTTGAGACAGAGTCTCACTACACATTCCAGGGCAGCCTGGAACTCACTGTATAGCCCAGGCCGGCCTCGAACTCATGGAGATCCTCCTGCCTCAGCCTCGAAAGTACTGGGGTTACAGGTGTACACCAATACACCCAATTTGGAACCCCATTCTCTCAGGCATGGAAGTCGGGGAAGGAGGCAGTCGAGGGGGGCAAGAGGGACACGCATACTTACTAGGTGACAGGGCCCCAGAAATGGCCCGTTCGTATTCTGACAGACAGACAAAGGAGGATGCAGAGGAGAGAGGAGAAACACAGATAGATAAGTGCCCGCAGAGGTTAGTGACGCACATGACACACGCGGACGGAGGGGCACCACAGGTCCTGTGGCAGCGCCCAAGGAGTAGGCCCAGGGCTGTCGTGCCAGTGACCCACAAGCACTCAGGCCTCAGGGCTCTGGAAAGCCTCAGCCAGGAAGGGCAGTGGCGCCTGGAGCTTCTTCTGTGAGCTCCTCACCAGGGCAGCGCATAACTGGGGTGTGCGGGGCAGTCTGAACAGTGGAAAGGGGGTGACGAGGAGTTGGCCCCATTCGAGGGCCACACAGGGTGCCAACCCCTTTCACACAGAAACTGTTCCCAGGGTGCCTTTCAGTGACTTAAAAGCCCCCTAACTAGTCTTCTTCTTTTGTTTCTTTGAGTCAAGATCTTACTATGTAGTTTAGGCTGGCCTTGAACTCACTATGTAGTACAGGCTGGCTTCAAACTCATGGTGATCTTCCTGCCTCAGCCTCCCAAGTGCTGGGGTCATAAGTCTGCACCACCACGCCTGGCTTGACCCCAACTCATCTCTTCTGTTCCCGGGTCTCTGAGAAATGGGCCTACTTCCCTAACTCCAGGAGATCTGCCATTCTTTCAAAGGGGGCTGACCTACAAAGGTAGGAGGGGCTGCCCCAGGCAGGGTTATTTACTGTCCTCTGCAACCTCGAGAAGACTCAGCCCAGAGTGATCTACACAGCAGACAGCAGCAAGGGTTAGTCTCAAGAGCTTCTCCTCTACAAACTCAGCCAGGCCTGCCAGGCACGCACCTCTTAAGGATCTTTTCCGCCTGCTGCTCTGAGATCTTGACTCCCAGGTCCCGCAGGGACTGCATGATCTCCTGGGCATCAATCCGTCCTGCAGTGACAATGACAGTGAGCGGGGCTGGGCATGCACAGAAGCCCAAGGTCAGGCAGGCTGGGCTCCCCGGGGCAAACTCACCATCGTTCTTCTTGTCCAAACTCTTGAACACCAGCCTCAGCTTCTTCTCGTGGTCTTGGAGGTAGTGCACGAACTCTTCAAAGTCCAGCTGCCCATCGAGGTCCTTGTCGCCAGCCTGAACAATTTTCTAGAAAACAGAAGTGAGGTTTCGTGTTCTGGCTCCTGTCCACCCCTCCGGGAGGCCACCATGCTCATCCATGACAAAGGTCATCCTATGGCCAGGGATGCCTCTGCTCTATTCCCACAGCTGCCAAGGCAAGTCACCAACATGCCAGACCCATGACCTAGGTCTCCCCAGCCTGGCCCAGAAGCCCAGCCCAGGTCCATCCTGTGAGCTGGGAGGACCCTTGAGACAGAGGCCAGCAGGGCTGCTCAGCTCTTGTTCCTTCCAAGAGCTCCGAAGACCAGCTTGTCACAGAGCCTGGTCAGCTGCTTGGCTCCCCCACAGCACTACCCGAGTGCCAGGCTCTGGCCCCATGCTCCTGGTGGTGAGGTGGGGACAGCCTGCAATTAGGTTCCCTGAGGAGCCCTGCCAGATGTTCCTTCTGTCCCCCATAGCGGCACTGGCCCAAGAACAAGTCGCTGGCCAGGGTGAAGGTACACTCACTTGGCAGAGATGCTGCCAGGAACACCAAGGCTGCAGGGCAGGCAGGGCAACTAACTATTCTTGGGCCTGTGCTGCTACCACAGCTGGTCGCCGGTGCCAGGAGTGTCTGGTGCTAGGGCAAACCCAGCCTCCCCCATCAGGCACTGCACATCAGGGCAGCTCAGCTCAGGGCTGGTTTCATGACCCGAGAAGCCTTTAAGGAGCTCTGCTCATTCCACAGCCATAATCCTAGGCCTTGGAGGCTGAAGCAGGAGGACTGCAAGTTTAAAGCCAGTCTGGGCTACATATTGAATTCAAAGCCAGCCTGAACTACAGAGCAAGACCCTGTCTCAAAACAAAAAAGAAAAAGGCTCCAAGCCTCTGTCTCCGCCCTTCAGAGGCGAGCCCCGCCGTCTCCTCACAGGCAGGCAGCCTGTTCCTGAGCCACGCCACGCCCTTCATGGAATTCTTTCAACAGTTCCAGAGCCCATCATTCTCGGGTTACGGAACCGGAGCCCAGAGAGGTTGAGCATCCAGGGAGGTCACACAGCCACAGGGGGTGTGCAGGGGAGTCCCGTCAGACCTGCTGGATTCTGAGTCACCTCCTTACAGATGCCACTGCCACACCACAAAGTAGTCTCAAGAAAATGGAAGTGAGTCACCCCAACTTATCAATGCCCTGAATTAAGAGGCAAAGGCCTCCCAAGAATAGTGTCCCAAGCCCCTTGCCTAGAATCCCATTCACTAGCACAGATCAGCGCAGGTTCTGAAGCCTCTTGGGGAAGGTGGGGTTTGGGAATCAACAGCGTGGGCTCAGACAGTGCCCTGGACCCCTGATGGTGCTGACGAAGGTCGGGCCCAGAGCCCTGCATACCTCACTTGATTGAAAATGCGTAGTATGGGGTGCGGTTGGTATGTGGGCCAACAGGGGCACATACTTCACCTGTTGTCTGGGGTTACAGTAACTTCCTGCCAGCGCTTGTGCTCTCCGGATGGCAATTACACAGCCGGGCCATCACTGCAGATCTCCACAGGAGTCTGGCCCCTGGGGACGGGTGCACCGTCCTGGGCTGGGTGCCCTGTGTTACCGACCACTCCAGACTGAACCCACTGCCGCCAATTTAAAAGTATTCTCCTGGAGCCTCCATCCACCTCTAAGGCCCGGGGGCCAGCTTCCGGCACCTGTCCTGGGGTGCGTGGCCACCCCTCCTCTTCCTCTATCTCACCTGAGTCCGTCCCCAGAATCTCAACCTTTCTTCCCCAGAATCACGTGAAAACCAGTCATTCCCCAGCCGGATGCTGGAGGAAAAGCTCCGTGCGTCAGACATTCCTTCCTCGGTGCAGGGCGCAGTAACGCCTGGAGAGCCTCCCAAGCCGGAAGCCGCTCATCCATCAGCAAACGCCCCCCACACAGACACACACTGCACCCGTGCCACCGCCACGGCCATGGCCGCCACCACCAGGCACAGACCTGCTTCCACTGGCGGTAGGTGGAGAACTCCTGTGAGGGGATAAAGACGCTGAGTTTGAAGATGGACTTGAGCTCGGCCGGAAGGCCCTTGGACTCAAAATACTGGAACTCGGTCTGGGTCTCCCCCATGAGCGGCACGTACAGGCACAGGCAGAGCATGCTGGCGCAGCGCAGAGCCGGCACTCGGCGGCCAGGGAGTGAAGCGCTGGCAGCCTCTGGACGGGAATGCTGCCGGTCCGGGAAAAGCACCCAAGATATGGCAGTCCTCGGCTATCATTGGCTGCTGAAGCCCTGCCCCTGTACTTAATTGAAACAAATCCACCCAATGTGGAGCAGCTGGCACCCAACAAGCTCGGCTCCCAGCAACCGATCGCATCGGGTTGCCCAAGGGCGGAGAGCAAAGAGCAGAGCTGACGTCACCGCCACCTGCTGTGAGTTCGGACAGCCGGCAGCGGCAGGTTCTGCCCTGCATCCTAGCACCATCCCCAAACTAACCTTTAGACCCTGGCTGCCAGCCCCTCCAAATGGACAAGCGGCCCATAGCCTGTTTTCATACAAGGTCCTCAAATGCGTCACATAATGCAATGGTTTGCTGTGGTTAGCAAATCATTCCCAACAGGAAAAGAAAAAAAAATCAGAGGATGAGCTGTGTGGTGGTAGACACCCACTATTCCAGCTATGCAGGAGACTGAGGTAGGAAGATCACCAAGTCTACAGCAAGTGAGAGACCCAGTCTCAAGTAACTGGAAGGGCCAGCAGATAGCGCAGTGGCTTAAGTGCCTGCTTGGCGAGCACAAGGCTCAATCTCTGGTACCAAAAAATAAAATAATAAATAAAGCAGCCAAGTTATTTAAAACATAAAAATAAGTAAAGTGTAAAAGACTGGGGTTTACAGGGAAATAGCACTGTAGAATAAGTGTTTGCCTGGCAAGTGCAAGGGCCTGAGTTCAATCCCCAATCCTGCAAAAAAAAAAAAAAAAAAAAAAAAAAGACTGGAGTTCAGTAAAAAATCAGTAGACATAAGAGCGCCTGAATCCAGGACCGCTGAAAATGGGCCAGGGTTGGCCAGGTATGGTGACACATTGTAATCCCAGCACTTGGGAGGCTGAAGCAAGAGGGTCGTTGCCAAGTTCAAGACCAACCCGGGCTACAAAAGTAAACTCAAGGCCAGCCTGAACTGCATAGCGAGACACTTTCTCAAAAAGACAAAAAAAGAAAATGGGTCCATGCAGCTGAGAGAGGGTCCTCAGCAGTCCTAGAACATGGGCCCCCACTGTACGCCACTCATCATGCAGGTGCTGCCTGGCTAGCCTGACCCTCCAGGCTGGCACCAGCTGGAGGGGGGGCATGCCCCAGCACAGCCCATGTGCCTGCAGTGCTCAGCACATGTCACTGGCCACTGTGACAGAAGCATGTGGCGGCCAGCCACGGCCTGTGGGACTCCCTCAGAGTCTGAGTCACCTGGGAGGACTGGACAGGACGGGTCTGGGGAGGGGCACCCTACGAGGTCTAATGGGCTCTGCAGAGGGACTCCCCCGGTGCAGGAACCTACCCCTCACTTCCTGGCCTGCAACTCTGCTGTTCAATACAGCTTTCCAAAGTGAAGTAAAATTAACTGGAATTAAAAACCGAGCCAGGCCACAACATAAGTGCTCCATGGCCACACGTGTGTACTAATAGCAATAGTGGCCATCTCAGGGTTGCAGAAACTTACCCTGGACCACCCAGCAGGGCTGAGAAGGCTGGGTCACTAGAGGACAAGGATGGTCCTCCCCCACCTAGCCTGCATCGCCCCCTTTCCTTCTCAGTGGAGTTCGAGGGAGGAGCCAGGTCAGCACCGCCAAGAGAACTGGATCATGACCACCAAAGCTTTTCAGAATCTGCAAAGAGGTTTCCAGAATACGGTGGTGGCGTTTGTGCACAACTGTGTAATTCACAGATCAGAAGCAGTGGCCAGGTCTCTGGAGAGACTCTGGGAGGACTTTGTAAACACTGGCCCTCAGCTGATCTGACGTTGTATCTCCAATGGACCCGACAGATTGCTGGAGCTGCCCAATGTAGAATTTTTTTTTTTTTTAATGTATTTGGTACAGGGTCTCACTATGTAGCTCAGACACATAGTGATCCTCCTGGGTTCAGCCTCCCCAGTGCTGGGATTGCAGGCGCGCACCACCACACCTGGTCTCCACGGCTGCTCAGTGCAAAGTGCAGCATGTGGTGTCGGGTATCAAACTCCAGGTCCCAGTACTTGCCTAAGCAGGCACTAAGCAGGCACTTAGTCCCAATCCAGAACATTTTGTTCTGGGGCTATTTTTCCCTCCAACATAGGGTCTTGCTATGTACTTCGGTCCGAACTTGTACTCAGTGTAGCTCTGGCTGGCTTTGAACTTGTAGCAACCCTATCTCAGTCTCCTAAGTGCTGGGATAGCAGGCCTGTCACACCACACCTGGCTCTGAGTCTATTTTAAGACACATTATAAGCCGGGCATGGTGGCACACGCCTATAATCCCAGCACTTGGGAGGCTGAGGCAGGAGGATCAGTGCAAGTTCGAGACCAGCCTGGGCTACAAAAATGAGCTCAAGGCCAATCTGAACTGCATAGTGAGAACCTGTCTCAAAAAGACAAAAAGACAAAAAAAAAAAAAAAGGCACATTATAGCTCTGCTGTGGAACTGGGGATCAAACTCAGGACCTTGAAGTTGCAAGAAGCTCTGAATGCTTAGCTGGCCTCTGAGGCCCTAAGAAATACACAGGGCCACCTCCATGAGGACACATATAGTATTGCTTAATTTATTTTTTATATTTTTTTTAAACAGTTGCTTGATTTTATTTATTTATTTATTTATTTATTTATTTTTTCTTGTTTCATAACCCCTGTTTATTTATTCACTCATTTTTATGGCCGGCTCAGCCCCCCCCCCAAGGGCAGGGCTGGCACAGCATGTGGTGCCGGGGGTTGAACCGCGGTCCCTGAAGCCACCCAAGCTTTCCCAAGCAGGCGCTTTAGACCACTGAGCCATCCCGCCGGGTCCAGTATTGCTTAATTTAAAGGAGCTTCACATTAAGAAAATAGACAGCTGGCTGTGGAAGCGTACACCTACAACCCCGGCACTTAGGAGGCTGAGGCAAGAGAATCCCTGCAAGCTCAAGGCCAGCTGAAAGTACATAGTGAAACCCTATTTCAAAAGGATAATAAAAATTTTTTTGATTTACAAAAAAAGATAAGGGGGTTGGGGGGATAGTTCAGGGGCACAAGTGCCTGCCTGGCAACTGCAAGGTCCTGAGTTTGATCCCCAGTTCCACAAAAAAAAAAAAAAAAA
>PVJA010048203.1:0-14304 GCA_004027025.1 Myocastor coypus | reverse complement strand
AATAAAAAAATTATTATTTGTTTATTTATTTATTTTGTCTTTCTGAGGCAGGGTCTCAGTATGCAATTCAGGCTGGCCTTGAGCTCACTTTTGTAGCCCAGGCTGGTCTCAAACTCACACTGATCCTCCTGCCTCAGCTTCCCAAGTGCTGGGATTACAGGCATGCACCACCACACCTGGCTTTGAACTTGTTTTTGGAAAACAAGACATTGTTAAGGCCCTTATAGTAGCCAGGTATGGTGGCACACGCCAATAGTCCAGCACTCAGGGAGCTGAGGCAGGAGGATCACTTTGAATTCAAGGCCCACCTTGGCTTCATAATCTAGTTCAAGGCCAGTCTGAACTATATAGTGGGACCTGGTCTGGAAAAACCAAAAACTAGTTAAGGCCCTATTAATGGTGACACGAGGCCTGGGCCATCTGGTCTGACAGTATTGGACGTAGTTAAAAGCTTCCAGTGTCATGGGTTCTGCCAGTCCAGGGCTAGGGAGTAACACGACATAGTCCACTGGGTCTATGGAGCCCTAAGAGCCAGGCCTCATGCTGAAAGTGGGACCCTTGGGTCCCAACCCAGCAAAGCCTCTTCAGGAGGTGACATTACACCCATTTCAGGAGCAGGGAAACAGGTTCAGGGAGGTTTGGGCGCTTCCACAACTTTGTGCAGAGAACAGACTTCAGCCTCACCTATGCACCCTTTGGCACCCTGGGCCTCAAAGGCTCTAGGGTCCCTGCAGATCTTCTGGGCTGACAGGGAGCTGCACATGGGGCAGCTGGCTTCTGTCCTCCTGTAGATCTCGGGTACCACCCTGAAGCACAGAACTGCTGCCTGTGTCCCCTTTGCTTCTGGGGTGTGACGGCCCTGTCCCTCGATTGCTCACCTGTTAGCGGAGATGTCCTAGTTTCCTCCATCTTCCTCCTAGTAAGGATGTCACCCCAAGCCTGTTTTAGTCCTGACCCTTCTCTGCTCTTCCCTTGTCAGTGTCCCCATTGCTTGACCCAGTCCACACCTCCCTGTTACCCAACTCAAGGGTTCTCAATCAGAGAGGGTTCCTGGGGACCAACAGCCAGCGTCCAGGTCCCAAGGGAAGCACCCTGTCCTGGCCCATGGGCACAGCATTCACACAGAAGAGCTATCAAAAGATCAGCAAGAAGGGGCTGGGGAGGGGGGGCTGGCAGGATGGCGCAGTGGTCTAAAGTGCTTGCTCAGGAAAGCTTAGGTGGCTGCAGGGACCGCAGTTCGATCCCGGCACCACATGCTGTGCCAGCCCTGCCCTCAGGGCAGGCTGAGCCGGCCATAAAAATAAATAAATAAACAAAAGTTCTGAAACAAGAAAAAAAGAAAAGAAGAAGGGGCTGGGGAGATAGCTTAGCAGCCTAAGCTCCTACCTGGCAAGAGCTAGGACCTGGGTTCAATCCCTGAAACAGTATACGGTGCCGCCATGCTGGCCACTGAGTCTAGGCATGGTGGTCCATGCCTGTAGTCCCCGCAGGAGCTGCTTGGTGAGACAATGTATCAAAAACGCACAAAAGAAAAAGAAACAAAAGAGAGAGAGACGGTTAGCTGCTCTCTAGTAGTGACAGCTGATAGAACTTGCTGCATGTGAGACCCTTGTCATTCAACAGAGCAAATTACAGAAGAGCGGGCAGGAATTTATCAGGGATCTTTTTCTGGGTGTGTCTTTTCGAGATCTTGCTATGCAGTTCAGGCTGACCTTGAGCTCACTGTTCATAGCTCAGTCTGGTCTGGAACTCACCAATTCTGCCTCAGCCTTTCTTCCAAGTGCTGGGACTACAGGCACACCGCGGCCCGGGCTTGTGAGGGATCAAATTTGCAGGCTGTACACATGTGCACGTGTGTGCATCTGTGCGTGGGTGGATGTGTGTGCGCGCGTGCTTGTTCCTCAAAGTCCCACGCTGAGCGGTTGAAGGGTGTCCCTTGTGGGGCCCAAGAGCTCTCGTCTTCTTCCTGTTTCCGCGCATCCTCTACCTTTTCTGCAGCGAGTGTCTTTAGGGCTCCAAGATGAGGGATCCCCAAAGGCCGCGTGGTGTGGGTCGACTCCTAGTGCTGCACGTTCCAAGAGGAGACTGGTTGATTTACAGCGCACACAGTTGTAAGCTCAGAGCTGAAAGGGGCCCCCGGGGCAGGGCGGGGCTGGCCAAAGCCCCTGGGAGGTGGCTTCAAGGCCCCTGCTGACCCCACTCCCTCTCCGGCCGACCTGCCCCCCACTGCTTCCTGGCCATCAAGCCACGAGTAGCAGCTGCCTGCCACCAGGCCCTGCTGCCACATAACTCCTGCGTGGGGCCAGCGGACCCTGAGCTGAATCCTCTGAAGCCATGAACCGCAATGAGCCTCTCGTCCTTAACGCTGCGTGTCAGGCGTCTTGTCCTGGCGATGCCACAGTGGCTGCTACGTCGTTCCTGAGCCCCGAAGCCCGGATGGGCCCTGAGGCTCTTCCTAGCCCTGAGCTGCGTGCGGGCCTGCGCAAGAGAGCATCCACAGCAGGTGGCTCCGCCCAGGCCACAGCACCGCCTGGCTGTCGTCTGGGATTCAGTTCGTTGGCAGCTCCGTACAAGTCAGTCTGCGACTCAGCAACACCCAAGGCATTAGCTATAGCAGGACCCCCGTGTCATAGCTAAGAATGCTGTAGAGAGGGGTTTCCCATGGGAGTCCCTTCTCCTAGAAGACACCCTACCCGCCTCACAGTCTCTCTCTCTCTCTCTCTCTCTCTCTCTCTCTCTCTCTCTCACACACACACACACACACACACACACACACACACACACCACTCACTCACACCCACACTTGCCCCCAAGGATGAGCTGCAGCCAGGCCTGCGCCTCAGGAAGCCCTCTAAGCCAGCTGTGAACACGTATGCTGTCACCCCGGATACTGGGGACAGGCTGTGGGGGGATTACAAATTCAATCCCAGCCTGGCTAAGTTAGTGAGACCTTGCCTCAAAACATATTTTAAAATTATTCTTTAGAAGTATTTTTTAAATTATGTGCTTATTTGATATAGGGTCTCACTAAACAGTTCAAACTTATTGTGATCCTCCTGTCTTAGCCCTCTAATGCCAGGATTACAAGTATGTACCACCCCCACCCGGTTTCAGTGGCCAGCATGGTGCAGGACCAGCACAGCATATGTTACTGAGAATCAAACCCTAGTCCCGTGCTTGCCAGGCAGGCACTTAGAAGGCCGAACTATCTCCCCAGCCCTTAAATTATTATTATTAGTATTATTATTGTTGTTGTTATTATGATTGTTATAATTATTATTGTTGTTATTATTACTATTTTTGTCTTTTTGAGACAGGGTCTTGCTGTGCAGTTCAGGCTGGCCTTAAACTCACACTGATCCTCCTGCCTCAGCCTCCCAAGTGCTGGTATTATAGGCGTGAGCCACCACACTTGGCTACCTTTAAGGACCACAGATGTAGCCCAGTGGCAGGCCTAAGATTCAGTCCCCAGAAAAAAAGGGGGGCTCTCAAGCCCTCTTCATGAGCTAGGGACATAGCTCAGCACCGTAAGTGCCTGCCTGGCAAGTCCGAGATTCAGAGTTCCATCCCTGGTACCATAGGAAAAAAGAAAGAGAAAAAAGAAAAACAGTCCAGCCCCTCTTTGCTTTCCTCCTTTATCTCTACCCTTTCTTTCTTTCTTTCTTTCTTTCTTTCTTTCTTTCTTTCTTTCTTTCTTTCATCAGGAGGTATCAGGGAAGCACAGACCATTTGTCTACCCATGTGGTAGCGCCTCCAGTGTCAGGGACACCTCCCCTGACACCCTGCAGTCTGCACTGCTGTGACCCTAACCACTTCCCCCTACACCCTCCCCTGCACTGCGACCCTCAGGAGCCAGGGTCATTGGCTGGAAGCCCCAGCTGCTTGGCTGTTTGGCCACAGCTGAAAGGACAGGGTCTCAAACCTCTGTGGACTCAAAGGGGAAACGAAGACACCAGGCACTGTGGCAGGATCCGGGGGACAGACCATTGGCCAGGCCCAGAAGGATTTGCCTACCTAACCCTAAGCAGTTTGCTCTACCCTAACCCTAACTCTAACCCTAACCCCGGGAGGTGACCATCCTTGGAACTCTGTGCCCAGGGGCTGTCCTGCCTCTGTCTCCCTACCAGCCCACTGGCCATCGCCCTGCTCCCCAGCCCAGCCACTGACTGGATGCCAGCATGGGCTCTGCAAAGTGGGCGCTGAGCTGAGGACCGACCCCTCATCCCAAGCCCCCTCCAACCTCAGTGTGCCCTGCAGGCTCCTCCCTGGCCCAAAGCGAGAGGAAGTCTCGGGCTCACTTAGCCCAAGAAGGGGGTATAAGGGTGAGTCTAGCAGATGAGGCTGTGGCCCTTGATCTTACAGGGAGTGGGGACAGCCTGGAACAGAGGTGGCCATCTTGCCTCAGCTGCAGCCCAGCCCCGCCTCCCTGTGCCATGGCCTTGCTTCAGAGCACTGGGAAGGCCTGAGCCAGCCTCGCTCTAGCTGGCAAGATACTCCTGCCACAGAGGGCTTGCCAGGGGGCCCCCAGGCCTCCATCCTGGCAGGCCAGCTCTGGGGACAGAGCTCAGGAGGGCACCGAAGGAAATCTTACAGAGCCTGGCCCACAGGCTTGGACCCCTTGGGGTGGGGGAGGCAGAGAAGGGCGCAGGGTCCCATGTGCTCCCCCTACACACTTGGCTCACTGGCCAGCAGGCAGGAAGGACCCGCGGGCCATCCGTCAGGGAGACGGAGCAGCCAGCGCAGCGCTGCCCTGCTGAGGAGGGAGCCCGGGGAAACTTGATCATTAAGAAGCCCTCCTGGCTGTCTGGGGGAATTTAATTAAATTGCTGGAGAGGCTGCGAGAGGGGCCACATCTGGAACCAATATGTGGGCTTCAACGCCTCCCCGCCCCTCCGCCCCCCCAACTCCACTGTGAAAGGGAACCCAGCGAGGCCTGGGAAAGCTGTGCCCTGTCCCAGAGCAGACCTGTGAGGGGAGACAGCAGAGATGGGAGAGCAACAATGGGGGTAATGATGTGGAGACCCAGCAGGGACCGAGGGGGGCTGGGGGGCTCGGTGGCTACAAGGAGAGCAGAGCGCGCCCACTTCACAGGTGCAGAAGGAGTTCCAAGGCTGGGACTTCAGGAGCGTCCCATGCCCGGCCAGATGGCCCTCCCAGCCACTACCCTGCTGGACCTGTTCCCTCCCTTGTCCACTCTGAGTAGGGGTGAGGGTGGTGGTGGGCCCAAGGTGTCTGGACTTGGGGTGGCTGCGGGTCTGGACCCACTGCTCGCCCTGCGCTTGCTGATCTTGGCGGACGCAGAGTTGGGCTCTGTGGTTATGGCACTGTGATGTGAGGGGTGGCAAGGATGGGGACAGGGACAGGGAGAGGCTGGCCTCCCTGGGCTGGAGTTGGCGGCAGGGGCGAGCAGAGGGGTTGGGGTCTCTGGCCTGCGACTATGAGGGTCATCTTTGGGTGTGGGTACCCATCTTTGGGTGTGGGTTGAAGGCAGCCCTGGGTCCCCAAGGAGGAGCCCCAGCCCTGCCTCCAGCTCTCTTTTAGCTGGTTTCCGCCCCTGCTCCCCAAGCTTCAGCCCTCCAGGCCCAGAGCCATGGTCTGAGTGGCTTCTAGTTCCTGCCAGGCAGGGCAGTAGGGACACATCCTCAGGGTGGCCCAGGCTCAGGATGACCCCGTCTCAGGGTGCCATGGCCTCAGAGTCCAGGGGAGGCCACCTCAGAACCCTTGCTTCCTCCTTAAACTCAACCAGGGCCCCTAAAATCCAGCTCGAGCACTGTGCTTATGAGAGGCTTTGGGGCCCCTCCAGCGGTACCCCAGACAGCTGGGCCCCAACAGGTCCTTGTGGTCCAGCCAGAGCAGGCAGAGGAAGGGCTTGACACAGATCTGTGTGGCAGATGTCCCAGGTCCTCAGGGCCTACAGAACAATCTAAAGATTTATCTTGAGGCCCATGGAATGGAGGGGAAACTGAGGCAAGGGGCGACATGGCCGGCTGAGTACTGCTTTCCCCAGAGGAGCCCTCTCCTCTCCCAGCCCCGCCACCTGGCCCCTGACCTCCTTCTCTGTTTGGTTTGTTGTTTGAGACAGGATCTCACTGTGTCCCAGGCTGGCCGTGAACTCACAACCCTGCCTCAGTCTCCTGCGTGCTAAGCCACTGCCTTGGGCCTCTCCTTCACTGTTTCTTGGTCTTGGCCTAAGGACCTCAAGGGCTTGGCACCCACTCCCACTCGGGAGGCTGAGGCAGGAGGAGGATCACTGTGAGTTCAAAGCCTGCCTGGGCTAGAGAGTGAGCTCCAGGGCAGCGTGAGCTGCACAGTGAGACCCCATCTCTAAAGAAATCCCCCCAAGTAAAGAGGCTGGCAGCCTGGCGGCATCTGCATAGCCGGCTCATGTCAGTAGGCTGTCAGCAGCACACACCAAGACTTGAGCTCAGCTTCATATCGGGGGAGTTACAGCCATGATTTCTGAAGAACCCCTTCAGGAACACGGGGAGGCCAGCATGGCAGCAGCTGGGATGGGGTGGGGTGGAGGGCCGGACCAAGATGTGGGTGATGAGGAGCAGTGGACAGCTGGCCACAAAACCCAGTCGCCAGGCTGTGCCCTGGTCCCCAGAAGGGAGAGGGAGCCCTGTGGCCCAGGGGGCATCCACGCAGCCTGCTAACCCAAACCACGTGGGCAGGGTGAGCCTGGGGTCCCCCCCGCCCCATCACAGGCCTGGACAAGGTGATGATGTACAGATTCTTAAATAAATCTCTCTCATTAGGGACCTGCTGTCTGGAAGAGAAAAACGATGCCCTCCCCGTGCGGTCTCCCGCTCCCCTCCCAAAAGAAAGAAAGAAGGAAAGAAAAAAAAGGGCGGGGGGAATGCTACAGCTAAAGAGGAAATTGCATTAATACAGATTGTTTTATTTAAAAAACCTTGACCTCGACTTCAAAAAAAAGTCATCAGGCATTCTGTTCGGTGGGGCCGCCGTGGCTCTAACAGGAGGCCTCTCATTTCTCAATGACTTACTATCCCAAATGGCCCGGGGACCGGCAGGGTGGCGGGTGATTTAAGGCTCCCTGCAGAAAGATGTGTAAATCTTGGCATGTCCAGGGAAACCTTAGCAGGCCATGAAGGCCAGGGAGGGAAAACTGGAAGCACCCCTCCCCTCCTCTTTTCCTTTTTTATTTTTTCCCCCTGTTAGAACTCTGATGTCTTTGGTCATAAAAATGGTCCTATTTCACCCCCAAAATATCAGCAATCAGCGAACTGAGGAAGTGGCGCCCACCGGGAGCTGTGCTGCCTGATTCAACCCTTAGTTTAATTATTTAACGCCTGCCTGAATCGGGCAGACTGCGAACACGCCCTCCTGGCTAGAGTTCAAGAGCATGTTATAAATAATAATAACTATTATATCCCCAATTAAGCCTGCAGCTGAGAGCCCTGGGCTCCGTCCTGTGAGTCTGTGTCCCCCCTTCTGTGTGCCAGCATAGCTCGGTAGAGCCGCAAGGTAATGACAGCAAGATGTTGCCAGGCCCCAGAGGGCACAGGCAGGGCCTGTGGGCCGGGAGAGCCTTTGCCCAGGCTCTGGGCTCCCCCAGCCAGGCCTCAGCTGGGCCTCCACATCCTGGGGGGGGAAGGACAGAGGCCGATCAGCACCCTTCCTCCTTTGAGCCCCAGGGTTTCTACCTATGACAGGAGAGTTCTCCTGCAAAGAGTATCCTGGGCAAGATGCCTGTCCCAGGAAGCCACGCCAGGCACACCTAATGACATCGAGAGAGCTGGCAAGTGCTGACATCTAACAGGATTACATCAGGAGTCATGAGGCCAGGAGTCGCTGCCCCTGGGCGCCCTCTAGGCTTTCAGCATGCGCATCCCGCCATCCCGCCGCTTCCTGCAGCAGCTCTGGAGAGTGCTTTCCTAAGGCTCTGCTGTGTGTCGGGCCTGGTGCCTGCCTTGGTGTCCTGAATCCATTCCGCATGCTCTTCTTTGGGGCTCATGCTGACTTCGGGCCAAGCCAGGAGTCACGCAGTGCTAGATCCGGTGGATCTGACAGAAGAGAGCACAGCATCATGCTTTTCTCTGACAGAAATTGCCCCTGACATCCACTATTGTTTGATGGGGTATCCGTCCACAGAGGCACAGGGATAGAGACCCTTTTGCACACATTCATTCTTCCACCTGCCTCCTGGGCCTGCTTCCCTCTGTGTGAGCTTGGTCTCTCTGCTTCTCCTTGTGACGTAAGCAGCCACTCTCGTGTTGGTCACTTGCACCTTGCCTTTGCTTGAAAACCGTGGCTGAGCTCACCAGAGTTGAGTTCAAAGCGCTAGGCTGCCATGGCCCTGGCTCAGTGTGCCCGGGCACCTTGCCAGGGCTGATGCCAGCCCCATGCCAGCCCAGTATACGATTCATGTTCAATGAGTCCCAGTGGGGAGGGTCATTCGGGGCTTGCCCCCTCCCCCCCTCGCTGCTGACCCTGAGGCCCCTGAGAGCCACCTGCCAGGATGTAGAACCCAGCATGCACCCGGTTCTGCCCACCTGGCACTGCACCAGGAAGGTCACCGACAACTTGTCCTCTGTCCCCAGCCCTCAGGCCAGGCCTACTCAGGCTACTGGGTCTTTAGGAGCCCAGACCCACCTGGAAGTCATCCCGGCATTGGTGGCCCCCATTATTTTGTCTCCGAAGCCCACTATGTGCCACACAGTGAAAACAGTGAATATGGCCGGCGAGATAGCTCAGCAGAGTAAGCACCTGCTTTGGCAAGAACGAGGACCAGGATTCGATCCCTGGTCCTGCATGCCTCACTGGCCCTGCTGCCGGGGTGCTCTGAGCCTGAGACTGAGTCCGGGCGTGGTGGTGCAAGCCTGTAATCCCAACTCTGGGGAGGCTGAAAACAAGAGGATCACTACGGGTCTGAGCTGCATAGTGAGACCTTGTACCAAATACATAGAAATTAATTAATTGATTAATTAATTTAAAAGGATAGCTGCCCACAGGGGGCGGGGAAACTAACTTCCCAGCCCTAATCTTCATGGAACAACCTGGCATGGTGATCAGGAGCCCAACAAACTTACCAAGGACTCAGAACTTCTACCCACAGCACCCGACGTCCTTCCTCTGTGAGGGACCCTGCAAGCTGCCGAGGTTCATAGGTTGCCTGATTTACGGTAGGCTTGTCACCCCAGAGCCGGTGGCCACGGGGCAAGCCTTGGTCTTTGAATTTGCTGACAGGGCGGGGCAGACACACTCCCCAAAGTGCACAGTCGTCCCTCCTACCTTGGGAGACCACCGGTACCCTCATGGGTACCAACATCCTCACTCCATTCCAGTCCCTTAGACACAAAGCCAGGTGGCTGGTTATTGCCAGCGCTCCTTCTTTCACTCTAAACAACATCCCCACTCCTTGTACCTAACAGAGTGTGAATGCTAGGGTTAGTTGTTGCGGGATACTGTTGAGGAGGTAATGACAAGGAAAATCCACGGCATGTTTAGTACGGGTGTATTTTTGCTGTTGTTTTGTTTCTTTAAGACAGAGTCTCCCTATGCAGCCCAGGCTAGACTTTAAGTCATAAGATCCTCCTGCCTCAGTCTCCCAAGTACTGGAACTTTAGGCTTGTACCACCACACCCAGCTTTTTTTTTTCTTCTCATGTTCTTGGCCCTAGGTGCATTGCACAGAGGGGTGTGGCCCCTGTGGGCCTGAGAGCTGCTGACCGCACAGTATCTAAACCTGCAAGTGTCCCTCCACAGGGGTCCTGGTGGAAGTCCCCAGGAAGGAACCTGAGGCTTAGCAAAGCTTGCCCAGCCGGCTCCTCTTCCAGGCTTGCAGGGGTGGGGGGAGCATCAAGGTGCCCTGCTGCCTTCGGAGCCCGACGTAATATGTATAGGCCACTGCGAGTGGTCACGGTCCTGCCTGGGCACAACTGCGGCCCAGTGACCCGCAGTGTTGATGCCTCCCCAGACGTGCCACAGTGAACACTGTTCTGCGGGGCCTGTGTGAGCCACCTGAGCCCAGCTACCTCCTTTGGAACAGGCTCCGGGTGTGAGTGGGTGAACAGGTGGCTCGGACGCTCTTGTCCTCAGCCTCTGTTTCCCCATCTGTGAAATGGCCTGGTCCTTAAGTGCCTGACGGTCAAGTCTTATGATGAAGATCATGATGGCTGAAGGAGGATCCTCATGTAACCCAGTATAAGAGCAAGAGCTAGCTAGGTGCGGTGACCCACGCTGTAAGCCCAGCGCTTAGGAGGCTGAGGCAGGAGGACAGAAGCGAACTCAGGCCCGTCTGGGCTGCAGAGTGAGCTCTGGCTGTGTACGGATGACTGACACGCAGATCAGCAAGCTAAAAGGAACGAGCCTCCCCGGGAATCAAAAGGGGAGGCAGAAGGGAGTGGACCTGTCTTGAAGACCTCCTTTCCTGGGAGCACGACTTCTTCTCCTGTTCTGCCCCCTTCTCCTCCCTCTTCCTCTTCTTCTTTTGAGACAGGGTATCACTGTATCCTCCACATTGCCCTTGAGGTCATTATGTAGCCCAGGCTGGCCTGGAGCCCATGGCAATCCTCCTGCCTCGGCCTCCCAAGTGTTGAGGTGACAGGCAGATGCCACCAAACCTGGCTTCACTTTATCCATCTGTCCACCAAAAAAAAAAAAAAAAAGAGAGACTGGGCCCAAACCATGCCTGCCCTTCTCCCAACTCCGGGGGAGCTTTTGCCTGTGCTGCCTCAGTCTTTCCGCAGCTGAGGTGCACAGCACCTTCTTGTGTTGTAGGCCAAGAACCCAAGTCCCCTGGAGCCCCAGAGACTGCATTTGGCAGGCAGTGTCCTTGCAGGGACAGGGCCCAGAGGGTGGAGCTGGCCCAAGCAGCTGGAGGTCCGTCTCCAGGGCTCCCTGTGTCTGTCTCCCCAGCAACCATGCACCACACACCCTCTGATTAGGGCCCGAGTCTACTCTGTCTTTGAAGAAGAGAGGGCACTGTGCGGCTTGTCATCTTGCCATCTCAAAGGCCTGCCAAGCCTCAAGCCCCTTGGGGACCCCAGCACTTGGTGATGATCAGATCATATATATATATATATATATATGTGTGTGTGTGTGTGTGTGTGTGTATGTATATGGTCGCCAGCTCACCCTGCCATGGCGGGGGGCTGCATAGCATGTGGTGCTGGGACCAAACCAAGGTCCTTGCGTTGCCTAAAATTGCCTAAGCAAGCACTTTAGACCAGTGAACCATCTCACCAGCCCATGGGGATGATTCTTTTCTGGGAGGAACCAACTGACACCTTGTTTCTGGCCTCAGGTTGTCACCATATGGAGGCCCCTGCTGTGGCCATCCACAGGCCTCCTGGCCCACTATGCCTTGTTTGTGATGTGACTCCTGCCTCTCAGGTGATGGAGGGGAGAAGGGGCCAGGTCAGGAAGCTGCCATCCTGGGAGGACCATCCGTCCGCGTGTGGAGCCCCAGAGTCTTAGGCTCCTTGTGTCTTCTCAGCTTTCCTTGAAAAACAAAAACAAGAGCAGAGGCATGGATCTGCCCTCTCTCTTGGCCCCCCATCCGTCAGTCTGGCTGTCTGTCCTGTGTGTGGCCAGGGGTGCCCAGGCAAAAGCTTCCCTCAAATCTCAGGGAGGGCCTGGGCTCCTTGAGAGGGGCCTCTGAGGTGACATCCATGAGGGACAGGAATGATAAATGGTACCGCATTTCCCGGGGTCTGCGACAGGGGACCGTGGTGAGGGTCAGGCGATTGGGAGTGCGGGCGGACCTCGCGGGAGTGGAGTGGGGCTGAAGGGACAGTGGGGTGGGGCCGGGAGGCTGGACATCACAGGCGGGGCTAGGGGCCAGGAGGGAACCTGCCGCATCCCCTCCAGCGACCCCAGTGAGGGTGTGTCGGCTCCCACGCGACCCCGCCCGGCTCGGCGCGGGTGGGGAGGGGGCGGTGCCGTCCCCGCCTCCTGGGCCCGCCCCGCGCCCTCCCTCTCCCCCAGGGGCGCGCAGCCTGGAGCGGAGCTGAGCGCAGCGAGCGCCCGGGCGGGCAGGGGAGGGAGGAAAGTTTCGCCCCGACGTGCGTCAGCTCTAGCGCCGGGCGGGCCTCGGGGAGGCGCGGGGACGGGGGCGCGCGGGCGGCCGGGACACGCGTGGGACCCGCCCGGCGCCGCGGGCATGGACGGCGCCGCCTTCGCGCTGGAGAAGCCGGGGCCAGGGGACTGCGGCCCGGCACGCACCAACTTCTCGGTGAGCCACCTCCTGGACCTGGAGGACGCGGCGGCCGGGCGGCTGGCAGCGCGGGCCGGGGCCGGAGCGGGGCCTGAGGCGCGGGAGCCGTCCGGGGGCAGCAGCGGCAGCGAGGCGGCGCCGCAGGACGGTGAGTGCGCGGGTCCCGGGGCGCGGGGACCCTGAGTGGGGGGCGGGGCTCGGAGAGAGCGCGGCACAGAGCCCTTCGGGAGTGGGCACCTTTGGGGCTCAGGGCACCGCCGGGAGGACGGATCAGCAGCGCTGGCCTAGACCTCGCACCGAGGGCGGGCGATGGTGGCCGGGGGTGCAGCGCGACACCCAAATATCCTGGGACCAGGATGCGGCCAGATGACTGCGGGCACAGCTGGGGACGCTGAGACTTTGGAGGGGCTAAGCCAGGAGTCTCCGAGCCGCGTTTCCACCGCTGCCCCCTCCACATCACAACTGACCTGGGGTCTCCCGTGGGGTTTAGGGAGTCGGCGCCTGAGAGGCTCCCCGGTGGGAAATGGCCCAGCTCGAACGAAGGAGCCAGCCAGGCCTCTCTTCCCCTACAGAGGTTAAAGGTCATCAGGAAGGGGCTCTAAAAACAAACAATCCACCCAAGTGGCTTTTTTCAAAAAGTCACACAGAGCCCTGAGCCTTGGGAAGAAGGTGGGGGCAGGGAGGGGCAGGAGAAGATGTGGGACGAAAAAGGCCTGTCCCTGAGCTCGGGAGAACAGGCTGGAGGCTCCCAACAGTCTGAGGAGATGATGGCTGAAGAAGGGATTGGAGGGCCCCCACCTTCCCGCCCGCCGGGGATCCTGCTCCCTCAGCCAGCCCCTGGGTACCCAGGCACCTCCAGGCCAGCTGTGCATCAGCACTGACGGGAGAAAGGCACCGGGAACAGAGGGGAGCCGCAGCCTGGGCTGGACAAGCGGGAGTCTCTGGGGCCGCTTTGCGCCCATCCCCCAGCCTTGGTGACCACTGTCTCCATCCTTGGGGTGACCTGCACACAGGCAGCCCCTGGAAGCTGAGGTGCCCACCCTCTGGCTTGTGGGTTTGGTGGAGGACCCCAGCAGGCTCTGGGCCAGTTCCCAGGCGGGCCGAGGGGACGGGAGTCCTGGTTGTACCGGGGGATAGAGAGAAAAAGGAACAAGTTAGAGATGAAGGGAAAGAAGGAAGGGGCAGCGGAGGAGGAGGGCTAGACAGGGAGCAAGAAGCAGGTCCCGGCTCTTTGGGACATCTCCCCGAAATCAAGGACCCCCAAGGAGAGGCTAGCATCTGCTGGGGCTGTGGGGACTGGGATGGCAGTGGGTGGGTGTGAGGTCCCCAGCAGTGCCCTGGGCCAGCCACCCTCACGGGGCATGCGCAGGACACACATGCAGAAGGCCAGGCACTGGCGCGTGGCTGGAGGACGTTGTTGGTGTGGCCCGCTGGGACAGTGTCCCCATGCGCTCTGGCTGGCCCCTGTGCTACGAGCTAGGACTGTGCAGTCCTCAGCCTGCTCAGAGGTCTGTTTGCAGGAAGGGCTGGGAGGGGAGGCTGGAGTGTTCCTCGTTCAATGGCCTTTCCTACTGCCACTTGGCATGGGGCAAAAGGGGACGTCCCTCACCGCTGGTGAGTGCCAGTGGCATCCCCAGAGCCTTTGGAGAGTAGCCTGGGTGGGGTTCAGTGGCAGAACGTGTACCTGGCATGCGTGAGGCTCTGGGTTCCATCTCCAGCAGACACACAGACGCACAGGCAGAAATTGGGCAGCTAGGATTCTAGACCTAGGTCTCACGTGGGGGCTCTGATCGCTGGTGTTGGCCGGGCCCCCCCCACCATCCTGGCTCCCCACAGAGGGTTCACATGTGCCTGGAAGTGGGGGTTCCCGTGGCTTCTAGGGCTACTTCAGAACCAAGAAAGAGGGCGGCCAAAGAGAGGAGCTGCTTCCGGCGGAGAAGGGACAGTTAGCGGAAAAGGAAGGCTTTAGAAAACTGCTGTTTCCAACCTGCCACATTAGTGGGCTCGGAATTTAAAAAGAGAAAGAAATGTTTCAAAGTCCGTTGTTTCACAAAGCCACCCGTAGATGCAGCCTGTTCCTGCCAGTGACTCCAAGCTTGAACCCCCCCCACCCCCAGAACCGGC
>PVJA010048202.1:0-14316 GCA_004027025.1 Myocastor coypus | reverse complement strand
TTTTTTTTTTTTTTTTTTTTTTTTTTTTTTTTTTTTTTTTTTTTTTTTTTTTTTCTTCAGATGTTATCTCTGATCTGAGTTGATCTATATGTTTGGGCTCAGGATCTGAGATTGCATCTTACTCCTTCTCTTTGTCATTTGTATAACACTGATTGCTGCATTTTGGTGAAGTTATGCCATTAGCACCTATAGAAATTTGGGTCCAGATGCACCAAGCTTGTTCCCATCCAGATGTGCCTAGCTGGGTCTGGCTGATGTCCCCAGCTTGTTCCTGCTGAAGCTGGGCTCCACGTGGCTCAGGCGGTGGGGATGGTGGGTGGAGTCGAAGCTCTGATGACCAGCAGTTGGTCGGGTCAGAGAACGCTGGAGAATGCTGGCTGAGAGAGATCCTACTTTAACTGTGCAGCCCAGGTGGTCCATACCCAAAGGTGAACACATGTGTTTGCCAGTTGATGGGAATAAGATAGCTGAGCACCTGTTCACTCAATCAAAAGAAAACAAGCTCAGGACTGAGCTGGATGCCCTGAAGGGGACCCTGGGCAGTTCCTGGTCATGCAGGGGACTTTTTTCCCCAAGACACAGCTGTGGCCTCCTGAGAGCCTGCCCTTGCAGAGGCTTTGGGATGGTGTGATTGTCTTCTATCCACATGGACATAGCTTTCTGCCTGAGGAGTGGAGCTTCTGACTCCCTTAAGTCTGAGCCTCAAGCTTGGGGAGCTGAGAGTGAAGAGCGTTTCCCACCTCCATTCCCATCCCTGGAAGCCTCCATGGGCCCCCACCCTACTGTTCCATGGCAGCGCTGCATCTGGGCTCTGAGGCAGTGATGCCTCACAGAGAGCAGTGGCACTGTTCCGGGACTGAAATAGCCGGGACCCGGCAGGCCTCTGCCCAGTGCTTCGAACATTGAGGAACTGTGACATCCATATCAAAGGGCAGAAAAATGCCCCCTGTCCAGGACTCATAGAGTAGCACACCTGACCAGAAGCCTAAGGGCACCCTACAAGGCCAAGGATGACCTGCAGGGTAAAGAAGTCCATAGCATATACCATGTCCCTATTACATTAATCATATGTGTCATTACACCAAAAATGACCCCCTAGTTCCACCTGCACCCCAAAGCTAGACTAGGGATGCCTCTCTAATTCCTCAGACCAAGCACTGCCCAGCTCCCACCTGTCCATAAGATGCCATGGAAATGATCTGGAAACATAAGACCTAGACATCTGAGACAATCTTGGCGAGAGGAGCCAAACGCACAGAACAAATGCGACATTACCCACCTCCATTTCCCAAGAGGTACAGTGAGCTCCCAGCCCCCATCACCACCTATTAAGAAAGAAATCCTGATTCTGTTTCCAATGGTACCTGCCTCTTCAGGGACCAAACACAGCTAGAGCTGGTGGGAGGTGCCTTCAGACCTTCCCATTCCAGGACCTTGAATCCTTGCCAAACCTCGCCAGCCCCTTCAGGCAGTTTTGGAGACAGCTGTGATCTAGGTGCCTGGTGACCAGCTTCTCTTGAGGGTGCAGAACCCAGAAGTCTAGGAGCTTCCTCTCAATCATGAGTTAAGCAAAGGTGTCTGCCCACACATCCGCCCCTGGCCCATCCATGCTGCTGCTAGGCTGCTGACCCACTCAAACACAAGGAAGCATCCTGCATCCAGTGTCAGCCAATCAACTGCCTTGAAAACAGCATGACCCTCATGACAACTTGATTTGTCTCAGAAATGGACAGCAGAAAGGAAAAATCACCATATGACAGAATCACTCAGGATCCCACCATCCAGAGATCATCAATCAGCATGACTCAGTGGGAACACTGACATCTGTGTGCCAGGCCATGCATCTTTCTGTAATTTCACTCACACAGGTAGGATGTCATAGAGGCACACCTGTGGAAAAGTAAGACCAAAATCCTTCATGCTGAAAATTGAGTCTCAACAACTATTTTGGGACATTCATCCAGTGGCTGAAGTGTGACAAGTGGTTATTTGCCCCATATCCATTATATCATAGTACTATTGACTGTTGTGTTGGTCAGGGTTTTACTTAGAGGAACAGAACAGATATAAAGAATGGATATTAACACAAAATATACAATATATAAGGAATTATAAGATTGGCTTACAATAGCCAGCCACAGAGTCAGATGAGGAAGCGTGCAGAGAATGCAGTTGTCTGAGCTTCACTGCAGCTCTCCATGTAAGTCTCTATCCATCGGCTGATGGGTCTGCAATGGAAGACTGAAGTGTCTGTAATGAACGCTGAAGAGTCTGCGACGGATGGCGAAAGATCCAAGCTGGAGGCCAAAGAGCCCGCACTGCCAAATGATGAAGTCCAGGCCAAATGCGAAAACTGAAGCTTCTCCGATGAAGTGAAGTCTTGACTCCTTCCTCAGCCCTTTAAAAGGTCTCTTTATGCTCAGTCACTCTGACATGGGCCCATTGTGCCCTAGGGTGGAACCAATCATACCTCATAACAGGCCCTTGATCACGCTCTAGGAAAGAGCCAATAATATCCTAGGCAGGCCCTGGTCCCGCTCCAGGGAGGAACCAATTGTACCCCAGGGTGGGGCTCCCACCAACAGGGAACTGGGCGCTGAGTCATCAGCCAAGTTGACACAATGTATGAACCACTACAACCATACACCAGAAATGACCCCTCATCCAATCTTGCTGAATGCCACAAAACTCACAGCCCTGAAACAGATCTGCAGCCACAGAAAACTTGTCCTCAGGTCTCTTTGTGTGGTCTGCTCTCTTGACCTCTCAGAGCATGTATTTCAGTGAACTTCCTTAGGCACTCCTTCGACTGCCAGTGAATTCCTTCACACTGGCACCATGGCCCTCCGAACACTGCTTGGCACAACAGTCCTGCCCTGAAGACTGCACACATCACAGCAATGCCATGACATGCCCTCTGAGGTTCTAGTGTTCTGCTCCTCCTGTCTCAGTCCTGAGCACCATGGAGCCTGGTCTTCCCCATCCCCGGTTGCAAGATCTCTGTTACTTTTGTGTGTTCTATTGACAGAATGTCAGAACTTCACATTACATTTTTTGTACATTTGCCTGGCTCCTGTCTTTCTAGGTTGTCTGTGAGACTAATCCACATCCTGTGCATAACTGTAGTTTGTTGGGACATAAGAGTTAAGGACAGAGCAGGTTTCCATTGGGTGGAGTGGGACAGCAGAATCAGCGGATGTAGCCAGCCTCCCATGTCAGGAATGAGCTAAGAGCAGAGTGACCTGGGAAGCCTTTGCTGAAGAAGGCATCCTCAGGAGTGGACACAGGACATGGGGTCTCCTCCATCAGAATCCTTGGGGTGTTGCAGGATATAGTCAGGGCCCTGGCTTAGAAGGCACTGAAGGATCAGGTGCTCAGCACAACTTAGGATAAACCTGTCTGTGGCTGCTGATGGAAGCCAGGGTGATAAAAGGCTGTGAGATGTTGGCTCAGGATCGTGGAGTTGTTGAAGCTCCTTTTTCCTCAACACCCATGGACAAGAAGTTGTTAGGCAGACAGCAAGGAAAGACACATCTGCCTTTGGAGGTAGTGCGAGGGACAGATCCTGCCAAGCACCTCAGCAGGCTCCCCGAAGATCCAGCAGCACATCTTTACAGCATGACCCCACGCATCTGCAGCCCTTGGAAGAGGGAAACAGTCACTGAGGAAGCCATCTTCCTCGTCCTGTGCACTCTAGTCCCGACCTCCCTGTTTAACCTGCCAACATCGAGGACTACCCCTGCTACCCAGGGGTTGTAGACGCCTGCTCCAGCCTTGGCCAGGTCACCAGTGTTCATTTCCCTGCCCTGTCCTGCTCCTGTCTGAGTCCAAGCTGTCTGCCTCTCACCTTCTGTTATGGTTTGTATCTAGTTGTCCCCCCAAAGCCTCATGCAGTCATGGGGCGGAGACTTCTAGAGTTTGAGACTGACTCATGATCCACTGGGATTACGTGTTTTAGTACTCCAAGGATTATAGATTATAGTACTGTTGGGATTACAGGTATAGCCTCAGGTGGATAACCTGAGGCAGAGAGCCTGAATGTAATATAAGAGAGACAGAGGGGCCGACTTTCTCTGTTGCTCTCTGCTGCACTGGTTGGTCAGTTTGCTCTGTCACCATTTAGTGCTGTCCTGCTGCCATAAACTGGATGCTCTCTGTCTTGTTCTACTGAGCCTTGGAGCCAGCTGAATATGGAATGAAAACCTCCAGTAACTGTGAGCTGAATAAACCTTTCCTTCCTTCATTTTGGGTGTCAGGTATTTGTCCCGACAATGAGAGAAGAGTAACTGAGACATCTTCCCACCTGCCTGCCTGCTGGGCATGGATTCTTTCTCCTTGTGCTCTGGTCCTGTCCCAGCCTCAGGTCACCTCATCTGTTTATCTCGCTCTGACAGTGTCATCTGTGCAGACTTAGCACAGATGTCCCCAAAGCTTCCACACTTCCCAAGACTGAAGCGGATTCCACCCACTTCCCTCTGGCTCCAGACCAAGTACAAGGTCCCTACCTTCCTTTTTCCCCCGAATGGTCACCTCTCATTTTCCACAGGTTTACCACTTCCCTCTTCCTCTTTGTCCAGTCTTTGGCTAATCCAGTCTAAGAAAAAAATTTTTTTACAAGAGCACAAATGCACTTTTATTTCCCATTAGTTTAAATTCTTGAGGGGTACAGCATCACACAGATTCGGTGTCCGGTGGCTTTAGCAGGAAGATTGTTTCAGAACTTGGCCCGAACCGTGCCGCTGTTTCCATGGGCCCAAGTTACTTTTCCCCAGATCACTCTGGTTTTGTCTGGTTTACCACCCGGAGTCACTCTGTTGTTTTTTGCTTTGTATACATAAGCACAACTCTTGCCCAGGTAGAATTCAGTTTCATCCCGGGCATAAACACCTTCAATTTTAAGAAGAGCTGTATGTTCCCTCTGACTCCGGAGACCCCGCTTATAACCAGAAAAAGTGGCTTTGCACCATAGTCTTCCAGACATATTTGCCTTTTAGAAGTCCTGTTCCCAACAGGCCTCCCCAGACTCCAAGATGGCGGAAAAAGCTAAGAAATTTTTTATTGTTGCTATGTTCTTCACCCTGAAACTTCTTTCCAGCTCTTTTTTAGACATGAGACATTGTTCTCCCTTCACTTAAGTATGCCAACAAGCATGAGAGGAAATCTCTGAGAAGTTCCCCTGGAAATCTCTGAGAAGTTCTCCTCAGCAGGGCAACAAGCAATGGGACAAGCCCCACTGTTGTCTCTACTTTTGCTTACTTCTTGAGAGATGGTGGCCAGTGCTCTAGCAGTCATGAGTGCCCTTGAGGCCAGAAGCCTGAGGAAGGAAGTCCTGAGAGAGCATAGCACCGGGAAGGTGGGTCCTAATGACACTTGGTGTCACTACGTTGCTCCTGGGTCACCTATCTTCAGATTTCCAGTTCAAGGGAGAATGCATAAGAATGCCCCATGTTCCCTGGGGTTCTGATCATCACTCCACTTGACCACAGGAATCTGAATGAAAACCTAGAGATGGAGTTGGTTATTTGGTTTGAGCCATTGTGTGGGGTCTGTGGAGGGCATGATCATAGCCACACAGGATTCAGGGAGACAGCTGCTGTCTGCCCTTCTCCTGAGCCTCAGTCCAGGTTCCTGAATGCTTGACCACCATCCCAGCCAAGCTCAATGCTGGGAAAAGCCTTAGGGATAGGACTGGCCACCACCCGGAGCATCCTTGAGGATCTCAACATTAGCCTTTACAAAATGCAGGGAAGGATGCCTTGCAGACTTCTCCAGACACCCAGAGCAGCACTGGAGAAGCAGTGGCCATACCAGGGCACTGATTTGTAGATAGGCCTTAAAGGGCCACTTCCATGCCAGCCAGCACAGTCACCAGTCACAAACATAGTCCTGGTGTCCTCTGTGGCCTGTGCTTTGAGCTTCTGTGAAGGTCTCTGCTATGCCCAGCAGGAGAGGACTTGGGCCCTAAAACTGTGTGACTCCTGCCCCTGAACCCCACTGTGATGTGATTGCTGGAAGGGGGACACTGGGGAAGCCAGAGGCGGGCAGGATATGGGCACCTCCCTGAACTGTGTCTCCATAGCCCTGGGCTGGTGGCCAGTACAGCATCCATGCACCCAGGATCCACCCAGGAGCAGAGTGCTCATGATGGAGGAGGACGCGAGGGCCACTCACCTCATGCGAGGCTCTCACAGGGAGGCCAGCAGAGGCACCAGCTGTGGGGCAGGGTAGTAGAGACCACACCTTCTCACACACATGAGTGAGGGAGAGGCTGGAAGCCAGGTGGAGCTCCAGAACAAGGATGGTCAACTATGAGCACTCCCACTATGAGCGCTGCTCTCTGTGTGTGTGTGTGTGTGTGTGTGTATACGTGTGTGTTGTGGAGACAGAGTGAGACAAAGACACCTGTATTTTATAATCTGACTACTAGGAAGGCAACAATGCACATTATATTAACCATTATTAATTTCTTATTATCTCGATTTGAAATTCTGTATCATTGTTTTTATTGGGTTTTTTTTTTTCTCTTTAAAATAAAAAATAAAGAGAGAGATAGAGACTAGGAAGGACCACAGACAAAAGAGAGGATAGAGAAAAGGTCAGGGCAGGGCAGAAAGCTCTGTCTTCATGGAGAACACTGAACACACCTCTCACTCCCAAAGACTCAGCAAGTGCAACCACTACCCACACAGACAGTGTGTGACCTGGGCCAGGTTCTTTGGGGTGGAGAGCCCAGGGAGGCAGAGCCCAGACTCAGTTCAGGTCCTAGGGTCTTTGCTATCCAGGAGAGACAACCTCCACTCCAAGACCATGGTGCTGACATAACTGAGCACGGCACATTCACCTGCGTGCAGAACATGGCATACTCCTCTGCACACACAAATATACTCTCTCTCTCTCTCTCTCTCTCTCTCTCTCTCTCACACACACACACACACACACACACACACACATACTATACAAGTACCCACAAGCAAACGCCTTTGAAAACTGAAACATAAGTGTACAAATCGACCACTACACACACTCTAGAAAGAGTGGCAGAGAGGCAGGTAGGAATTGCTCATCCTCGGTCTTTTCTGGGGCCTTTCCTCTTCTGTAGGACAAAGTGTGGGAACACCTCATTTGGCTTTTTAAAATTCAGTTCCTAATTTGGCAGATACATTAACTGCTCTCTCTCTTTAACTTCTGGGAAATGTTTCAGACACATGATGAACAGAAAGTTTTTATTTGCAAACACTATTAACCATTTCCTGTTCCAACCTCAAGGCTGTGAATCAGGCTGCATCTCCCGCCCAGCCTGGGTGTCCTGTGGGTGGCCACGCCCGGATGGCACTCACTGGGCTTCGGCACATACTGGGGCGCTGCTGCCACCCACGCAGTGCCATACAGGGGCAGTTTCAGAGTAGCCCTGTTTCCTCACTTCCCCAGCTGGTCCCTGTCCCCGGGGATGGAAACTTCCTGCTGCCTCCAGAGCACTGGGGATCCCCTGTCCTCCATTTTCCACTCTGTAGCTGCGCTGGCTCATGGTTTCTAACCTGGAGGCTGACGCCTTGGAAACCTGAGGTCACAGGCCCTGAGGAGACTTTTAAAAGAGGTTCAGGAGACGCCCACCTAGGCTCCAACTGGGGCCTCAGCCTCTCTAATGCCTAGTAAGAGGGTCTGCCTTAAAACCTCCCTGAACACCTGCAGAGGCCACGTGCACATGCTGCGGGAGCTGCGGGAGCACACATGTCCTGCGGAGGGTCCCCCAGCTATGGGCCTCGGCTCCCCAGCTCTCACTGCCATCCATAACGCAATGGGTCCCTGTTCACTTAGTCATCCCTACCCTGCCAGCACATCTGCTCCAGTGCCTGGGGAGCATGAAAGTCACTATGATGTCCTGGTGTGTCTGGGTGTGAGCCCCAGCTTTCATTTAGCAATGTGTTCCTGTGACACAAGAGACACAGTGGGAGACTCAGGCCCTGATTAGAGTGCTGCCTATAGCACTAGAGGCCGTGAAGAGTTCAGAAGAATGGACGGGCCTCTGTACAGCCTCTTGCAGGACGACCTCACATAGCAGTAAAAGAGTGACGTACCCCAGGCAGTGGCCTGCTCTCCCAGGCCTCCTCACAACCTTCGCGCTGTCCAGCCACTCAGGCCCAGAGGGGATAAGGTCCTTGTTAGGGAGAGACTAGGGAACATAGAGGGCCCAAGCAGCCCCCAACCTGCTCAGGATCCTGTCACGAAGGAAAGCTCCATCTTGGAGAGTGTGTAGACGGCAGGTAAGGGGCCTGATCAGAGCTCACGCAGGCCCTTAGCGCTGGCAGCCTGCAGACAGGCCAACGCCCTGAGGTCCTGAGACCGTATTCCCCGAATGCGAGGCCAGGAGTGGCTTCGTTCACCTGGCTCACAGTCCAGCACACCACTGCCACCTCTGATGCTCTTTATCCACACCTGCCACCGTCAGGGCTACACTGAGTTCATTCTCAGCTCGGCCCATCCACTGTCTCCCCCGAAGTGCAACTGGCAGGTGAGTTCTTATTTCAGTCTCATCATTAATATCAGCAGTTTCATTCCTCCAGCTTTCTACTGTCGTAACACCTTCAAGCAGAATGAAGGGACCCATCTGCCTCCCAAAGGATGGCCAGAACATCGAGAGGAGGGTGGCCTTCAATAAACTCCCCACCTGGAGCCTGAGGTGGGTGGGGCCTGCTGAGGTCCTTGAAAGCAAAAGGACATGGCTGGCCATCTCAGTGGAGGACAGTGGGCCATCTAGGGAGCCCACAGGAGGGGGTAGGGTCCTGTTTCCACAGCCTTACGAGGAAGGGTTGGAGGTCTGAAGGCCCCAGGCTCTCAGTGCCCAAATCTGTCCCTGGCTCAGCAGCTCCCCGGCTGACCTGGCGAGACCCCATTAGTTCAGTAGGTCTTCAATGGCCACCTCAGAGCAGGTAGGTCCACCTTCATGCAGCCTAGAAGCCCAGGCAGAAATCAAGGAGCAAGGAAGCAGAGGCACCTCCAACGAGGACAAGAGGAAGACACTGGCAAGGGAATACGCATACACTGCCCCAGCAGAGGTCAGGGCCAGAAGGACCCTTCCTGGGACAGGCAGCTGCCCCCACTCCGTGGCTGTCTCCTATCTCTCCTACCCCCAGTTCTCTCACCCCCCATCCTTCACCCCTCCCTATTTTCCCTTTCCCTAGCTTTCCCCTCCCCCATCTCACCCCTTCCCCCTCTGCCAGCAGCTCTCCCCGCCCCTGTGGGGGTGGAGGAAGAGGGGGCGGGCGCCCCAGGGCACGTCCCCTCCCTCCAGCAAGATATGGGACAGTTTCCTTTCCACTGCCTGAGCTGAGGAAGTAGCAGCCCTTGATAGGAGGTGCGAGTCGGCACTTGGGCATGTGGGTCTCTCAGGTGCCCTGGCTGCTCCTCTGGACAGTCCTGCAGCTGGGATGGAGGCCTGGATGGCTTCTAGGTAGGTGTGCGTGTGGCGTGGGGTAGGCTGGGGCAAATCAGGGCCTTCGTCCCTGTCAGTGAGATCAGTCCCAGTATCCTAGACTGTCTTGTGTAGATTTAGGGTCCAGGTGCGCTCTCTGTGCGCTGACAGAACTGTTTCCTCCTTGCCGTTGGGCAGGCAGGACCTCTGTCCTCCTCAGTTAGTCCTGGGGGCCTGGCAAGATGGGGCCAGCAGCCCTCTCCATGAGACCACAGCCCTGACCTCACTGTCCCTAGGCCTGGACCTCCCATGTCTGCACTGGTTTCCTGGGAGCCAGGGAGGCAGCCCCTTGGTGGAGCGGGCAGCTGCTAGTGGCTGTAGCAAGGGTCATTCAGGTATGGACTCGAGGGAGTCGGGTACATTCCTGGGTGTCCATAGCAGTCTCTGGGGAAGCAGTGCCTCAGTTCAGGAGCACTGGCCTCTGGCTCCTTGTAAAATAATCCAGTCAGAGCAGGAAGGACCCACCCTGTCTGCGCCCTCATCCTTGTGCCCCTGGCCTGGGAATTCAGCTGGGAACCCAGCTTGCTTCTCTTTGGACCTGGAAGGGCACACAGAACGTGGCAGCTACTGCAAGGACCTAAACAGAGTGACACTCATCCATGCAGGCGTCCTCATGTCCCAAGGTCCCAGCCCTTTTTAAAATATTTTTTTACACCTATAAACAAAATTAAACTAAAACCAAATCTTTTTAAAAGATAGACCACATCAGTATTGTTAACAATAGACAAACTTAAAGGAGGCCTTTAAAAGATTACCGTAACACCTATGATACGCTGCTATCAGTAAGCTGGCCAGCCTGACTTTGCAGCAGTGTGTTCCTCATTGTTTTCTGTTCATCTTTGTCCTCTCTTCTGAGTTCAGTTCCACACGGCTCAGCCCTTACTATTACTGGCCAATAACAATACCCTCATGTCACCTTCCTGGGACCTTCTTTTCCCTCTATGCTGACACTCTGAGGGAAGCCTGGGTCACAGTGAGAACCCCATGGAGGACATTGACTCAAGATGGTGGTCCCAGAGCCCATGGGGGACTTTGTCAGAGGTAGGACCCAGAAGGCAGGGGCCTGGGCTCCCCCCACATTCCAGCTGTGCTGATGGTGTTCACATGGTAGGGGGCCCTTGATGGAATGACGCCCTGCTCCTCCTGTCCCCATCCCACCACCCTGGCTACAGGGACTCTCTTGTCCCGATGCTTTAGGCGATCCCTGTTTTGGTCGTTCAACCCCCGCCGGGGTCGCGACCCACAGGTTGAGAGCTGCTGCTTTACAGAAAGAGCCTCCCTGGGCTCAGCACCTGTCAACCATACCTGAGGTCCCGTGTCAGACAGGAAGCTGTGCTCTAAGTCCCACTAGGGGCCCCCAGGGGTCTGGGTGGCCATATAACAGCAATTGCCCTGCTCTTCCATAGCGTCTGTTCTAGGACATAGCATGTGGCTGTGGCAAAGGCTGTCATTTGAGTCTCTTTCGGTGTCTGTCTGTTGTGTCTGCTCTACACCCTGACCCTTCTTTAGTGTTTGGCCTAGCTCCATCCTAGATGACAGTATTGGCTGGGCCTGGCTCCCCACACAGCAAGAAGAGCAAGGCTGTGGTTGCCATAGCAATGGGGCCTCTTCCAAGGACAACGGCACCTTTGGAATTACAGTTTTGAAGTAGCCACCAAAATTATTTTTTGGTTTGGGGTCATCGCAACATGAGGAACTGTATTGCAGGGTCACAGCATTAGAAAGGTTGAGAGCCACTGCTGTAAAGGCTCTTACTGGGGTAAAGCCCAGTGCAGCAGGCCATGAGGCTACCTGCTCTAAACCCTGGGCTCTGATTCCATCCCTGTGTTGTGAAGAGGAAACCCCACCAGGGGCTTCTAAGCATGGAGGCCATGTGCCAGTGTAGGCTGTGTGTGAACACTCATGCATCAGGGAGCTGGGGCTGAGCCAGGATGAGGAGCGCTGAGAGGCCTGACAGGAGGTTCCATTCTGTCTGCTTGTGGAGCAGTGTCCCAGCTGGGCTCTGTATCCCATGATGTGACCTCTAGTCTAGGGTCCTGCTAGAAGGCACAGGCCCTACACGAACTAACCCCCACTGCCTCCCCACTGTTGCTGAAACCCCCACTGCCTCCACCTACCAAGACTGCTTCCCCCACAAGGGTAGGACAGACAGAACCAAGCCAGCCCACTAGAGGGCCAGCCCACTAGAGGCCCACCAAATGATCTGTGGGGCCTTGCCCAACCTGCCAGAGAGCAGCAATCTGGAGTCAACAGGAAAGGGCTCTGAGGTCCTCAGAACAACTAGAACTAGAATGCTAGTCAAAGAAACACCCTGCCATGGGGTGAGGCACGCAGGAGGAATACAGAGCCTGCTGGCTGCCTACCCCCGCCATACCTCCTCACAGTCTCTCCCTCTGTCTCCCTCTGTCTCTCTCTCTCTCTCTCTCTCTCTCTCTCTCTCTCTCTCTCTCTCAGAGCCCCCCAACAGGTCCTGCAGCCCTTCTTTCTCCCCAGCACGACTCTCAGTACCTGAGGGTGCCAATGCCACCTTCACCTGCACTTTCTCCAACTCATCAGAGCACTTTGTGCTGAACTGGTACCGGCTGAGCCCCAGCAACCAGACCGATAAACTGGCTGCCTTTCCCAGGGACAGCAGCCCAGACCCACGCTTCCAGGTAGCCCAGCTTCCCGATGGGCACAGCTTCCAGATGAGTGTCCTCTCTGTGCAGCGAAATGATAGTGGCGTCTACCTGTGTGGAGCCATTTCACTGCGGCCCAAGGCGGAGGTCAAGGAAAGCTGCCGAGCAGAGCTCACAGTGACAGGTGGGGCAAGACCTCTTGCCTAGGAAGCCCCAGGTTAGCCGACGGAGGGAGGGCAGGGCCCACAGAAAAGGACGGTATGAGCACCAGGACAGGGGCCGGTCACCACTGACCCAGTGGGGACAGCCCTTGCCCTCAGAAGACAAGGCAGGAGCCCCTGAGTGTGAGGACACACTGCAGAGTTCCTCGCCACAATTCCTGACTCCTGTCTTTGGGGTCCCCAGAGCGAGTCCTGGAGCTCCCCACAGCGCACCCCAGTCCTTCGCCCATGCCAGTGGGCCACCTTCAAGGTCTGGTTGTTGGGATCATGAGTGTCCTGGTGGGTGTCCCGGTGCTGCTGCTGCTGGCCTGGGTCCTTGCTGCCATATTCTCCAGGACTATACCAGGTAAGCTGGTCATAGATGTGCCCCTTCCCCCAGGCCTCAGGTCACAGGTCAGGTCCATACACTTGGTGGCCTCTCATTCCTGCCCAGTGTTGACATTTCCTTTTATGAAGCCATATAGCTGCCCACCGCTGAGGAGCTGTGTTCACACACACACACACACACACACACACACACACACACACATCCTGACTACCATGGTGAGCTATGTGAGCATACCACACACACACACTGCCAGCTACCAGGTGTCCCTGCAACAGGAACAGGTGCTCCAGTCTTTGTCCAACTGAGGCACCCATTGCTCCACGGAAGCTTGTGTTCTTGTGATGAGGAAAGACTGGCGCCCCTCCCCAAGACCCACTCCCTCCAGAACTGAAAAGCTCAGGACAAGCTGATGTTGCCCTCGCTCAGATGGGGACCCTGGCTCGGACCCTGCTCCTGGGGCAGGATTAGCACTAGCCACTGATTCCAAATGTGCTTCTCTGCAGAGGCCGAAGGAGCTGAGAGCAAGGAGCAGCCCCTGGTGAGTCTGGCCTCTGCCAAGGGGCAGCCCCCCATTCTCATCTCCCGCCCAGACCCTCCCATCCTGCCAGGGCAGGGTCTTGGTTACCCCACACATACTCTGCTGCCCAAGGCTTGCTGCCTGAGTGCCCATCACTTACCCTGTGGTGGGCAGAAGCAAAATGGAAAACTCATGTTTCAGAATCGTAGATCTGCAAACTTTGCAGGACAGTTTAGAGAGGGAAATGGGGCCAGAGAGGAGGGGCTGCATCGCCATCACGCAGAAAGTGACAACGAGAAGAAAGCCATCAGGCCCTGGGGGTCAGCAGCCTGCAGCTGCTCTTAGAAATGGGACAAGGTACTGGGACTGGGGAGTATGGCCCTTTCTGGTGCTTGGCACTGACACCCCTTTTCTATCCCTGAAGAAGGAAGACCCCTCAGCCGTGCCCATCTTCACCATGGACTATGGGGTCCTGGACTTCCAGGGACGAGAGAAGACCCCAGAGACCCCTGCCTCCTCGGTGCACACGGAGTATGCCACCATTGTCTTCCCTGAAGTGCTAGGTGCCTCGTCTCTAGGCTACAGGGGCTCAGCCAGTGATTCCCAGAATCTCCAGCCTTCAAGGAAGCAAGATGGACACTGCTCCTGGCCTCTTTGACCTACTTCTTCAGATCTCCTCATCCCATAGCCCTCAAATTTAGGGCATGCAAGGTGCTGGGCTGTGACAGCTTTGCTCCTATGCCAGACCCACTCGGGACTCACCATCAGCTAGGTTGATCACATCCCTCTCCCTGGCATGAAGGGTGGACACAGTCATGGTGCCAGTCTGGTTAGAACAGAGCTGGTTGAGCCTGTGCTCCCCCACTTGTCACAGTCGTACGTGGTCAGAGGCTTGGGCACTACCCCTGTGGACTCTACGGACTCTGGCTGGAGACTGCCTTGGCACTGCCCATGGCAAAAAGAACCCCAAATGAGGCAAGCATAGTGCCTAGGGGTGTCTACATGTCAACTTGGTTGGGGCAATGTCACATGGGAGGGACCCAGGAATCTTCAGATGCATCCAGGCCTGAAAAGGTTTTCATAAAAGAAGGCTGCAGTGCCGGGCGTGGTGGCGCACGCCTGTAATCCCAGCACTCGGGAGGCTGAGGCAGGAGGATCAGTGT